>CM021106.1:78755896-78860330 GCA_007115665.2 Sequoiadendron giganteum | reverse complement strand
TTAAACCCTAAATTGTTAAACCATTTACCCTCTAGCCTCTAGCCTCTAGCCTCTAGCCTCTACCCTCAACCCAATACTCTCTACCCTAAACCCTTATCCCTCAACCCTTAATCTCTCAACCCTTATAAAATCTACCCTATATATTGGACCCTCAACCCTAATCCCTCGACCCTATACCTTAAACCCTCAATCTTCAACCCTCAACCCTTAAACCCTCTACTCTTTACCCTATACATTAAACACTCAACCCTCAATTCTCAACCCTCAACCCTTAATCCCTCAACCCTCAATCCTTAAACCCTAAACCCTCTACCCCTTACATTGGACCCTGAACCTAATCCTTCAACCATATACCCTCAAAACTATACCCTAAACTCTCTACCCTCAACCAAGTAAACCCTTAACCCTAAACCCTTAACCCCAAACCCTTCAACCCTAAACTCTTAAACCTTAAACCTTCTACCCTATACCCTCAACCAAATACCCTCTACCATCAAACCTATTCCATCAACCCTCAAACCTTAAACCCTAATACCCTAGAAACCATCAACCCTATAGGTCCTCCACCCTAATCCCTCAACCCTATACCTTCAACCCCTATCACTTTCTCCCTATCTATACATCTCACCTCTCCCTCCTTCCCTCCTTCCCACCCTCTCTAATTGTCTCTATCTACCATCTCCCTCTTTCTGCATACCTCTCGTTCAATCAATCCCTACCACCCTCTCTCACTCCCTCTATCCATCTCTCTTTATGTCCCTCCCACTCCATCCCACTCTCTCCCACTACCTCTCTCTCCCTCTCTCTCATGTCTCTTCCTCCCACCCCCTCTCTCTCTAAGGTCTCTCCCTCTGGCAACCTACCTAGGTAACTCTCTCTTTGTCTCTCTCCCCTCTCTCCATCTATCCCTCCAACCCTACCCAGATAAGTCCCTATCACTCCACCCCTCTTTCTCTACCTATATCAGGTCACTCCCTCTCACACCCTCTCCCTCTCTCAGGTCTCTCACTCACACTCCCTCTCTCTCCCACTCCCTCTCACACTCTCTCAAGTCTCTCCCTTTCGCACCCTACCTACATAACTCTCTCTTTCTCTTTGTCTCTCTCTCTCTCCCTCTCCCTCAATTCTCTCTCTCCCACCCCCCTCTCTCTCTCTCCCTCACCCTCCCTCACCCTCAATTCTCTCTCTCCCACCGCCCCCCTCTCTCTCGCTCCCTCCCTCTATCCCTCCCATCCTACCTAGCTAAGTCCCCCTCAGCTAAGTCCCCCTCAATCCAACCCCTTCTCTCCCACTCCCTCTCTCTTAAACTCTCACTTCACCCCCTCTCCATCTCTCTAGACTCTCTCTAAATTCTCCCTTCGTCTAAAGACATACATAAATGCATACATACAAGCATAATACATATGTACATATAATCTTACATCCATACAAGCATACATACATACATGTACATAAAAATATATCAGCATACATTAATATATTAGCTTTTAACATAAAGTAAGACATAACGCGAGCGTGTTATAACGTGCTCGTGTTATGTGCTAGTAGACATGTTCCCCGCATAAGCAAAAACCATATCAAAAGTGAGATATAATGCGAGCGCGTTATATCTTGCTTTGGGAATTACCAAACTTTAAGCTTGGTATTTGCCTTGGAATACCAACCCAAAGGCTTGGAGGGAATTCCCAATGACTAGAGACGTGTTTTTAAAAAATCCACCATATTTCTCATAATCGAGTTTTTGCTCACCATTAGGATTGCACGTGGTTCAATATCAAAAAAATAGAGCACATGGGTAATGTTGGGTTATCTCTTAGCTATCCAATGATGTATTTTTTTTCACTTTCTGAAAATGTTAAGTCTTTCATCCATAATTTATTTTATCTGTATGTCTTTTTTTTTTGCCAAAAACCAGTGTTTGGTATTTTTTTTGTTATAAATTAACCATTCATCAATTTTTCAAATAAATTACATTTTTAGAAACTAGACTCCATTCTACAAAATTTAAAAATTTAAAAAAAAAACAAATCAATTAGTTTCCAAAATTTGTAGGGGTAGCATGGCCAAATCTCTGATTTTAGGATATGTCCACTTCGCAAATTAGTAAAAAATAAAATATTCATTAAAAAATTATCTGAAAAATCATGCATCAACTGCATACTGTTAGCTAACTTCTGACCATTGCAATTTTAAAAATACTAAAAAAAATTCACCATATGAGGGTCGTACAAGAGTTGTTATGTTATGTTTTTTTGACAAAAACAACACAAATTTGTGTACGTCCCTCATTTGAACCCCTTAATCTCAACCATTTTAAAAATAAATTATTAGTTTAGAAAGTAGACTCGGAGCACTTGAATCCTTCTTTTTGTTCCATCTCAAAATTTTGAGTCTAAGTATCCTCAATTTCACGTTCAAGGTCGGTATTTCCTAATTTCGAAAAAAATTTGTCCACTTAAGTCCCCTTTTTGGGAACCATCTTGGTGCACTTACCCTAATCTCCTATATTTTTATTAGATCACTCACATTGGTTTTGGAAAGTGAGTTAAGTTCACTCCAGATACAATGATAATCAGTGAAATGCATAATGTGTACATTGTTTGTGGGAAAAGTAAATCATTAGTCCAGACTATATCAGTTTTCTCACTAAGCACATTTTAGCTGAAGGAAATAACACATTTAGATATATAAATATTGTGATATTTCTATCAGGATCCAATCATGTAGTTTACAAGTCAAACTTATTGACCCATGATTCATCAATAGTGGTTCACAAGAACCCATCTCTCATGATAATGAATGGTTCATAAGGAGGAAGATAAATCTTCATACATTTCTTCTATCACAAATGAGATAAGTGCTTGGTTTCATGAAGGTCATGTAAATCTCCTTCGACAGTCTTACTCACTTACGTAAATGAGGTGAGTTGTTTATGTCATGAACGGTTTGGCCACTTGAACTATTGATACTTGTTGTAGCTTAGTCAACATGACATGGTTTTAGGATTTCCTTCTATTCAATTTTCTAATGGGGTTCACCAAGGATCTATTCTTGGTAACAATCTTGAGGAGAAATATGATAAAGGCAAAGCACATGGAGAGCTACAGATCTATTGGAGTTGGTACATAGTTACTTGATAGGACCATTTCCACAACCATCTTTCAACAGGGCTAGATATGTCTTGAAATTTATTGATGACTTTTCTAGATACACCTGGTTCTATTTTCTCAAACAAAAGTTTGAGGTCTTTGATCATTTTCTAGATTTCAAAACTCTTACAGAGAAACAATCTAGGAAGTTCATCACAATTCTACATACATATAATGGGGGAGAATATGTTAACAATCAGTTTGAATAGTTTTGTGATTTAGAAGGAATCAACATGCAGCATATAGTTCTATATAGTCCTTAGCATAATGGTGTTGCAAAACACAAGAATAAATCTTTGAAGGAGATGGAAAACTATATGATACACTCGAAATATTTGGCACCTCAGTACTGGGCAAAGGCCATCAACTATGTGTGTTACATCCAGAACTGAGTTCCTCACAAATTTATGAAGGGGGTAACTCGTTTTCAAGCTTGGACTAGTTGAAAACCCATAGTTAAGCACTTTTGAGTATTTGGTTCTCTTGCATGGGCCCATATTCCAACAAAGAAATGCAATGCTATGGATCTGCAAAGAAATCCTTGAATATTTTTTGGGTATCCAAATGATGTCAAATTTTATAAGCTTCTCCATCCCACCACTCATGATTTTTTCATTGAGAGGAGTGTTCATTTTGAGGAGAGCTCGACTAGTTCTTCGCCTACCACTTCTCCATTTACTATCTCATTGGAGACATTACATCATGATGAGATTTATTCAGAGGATCTTAATCCTAATATTGATTAGGATTCTTCTTCCTCCAATTCAAATGGTGATATTGATGATGAGGATTCACATTCCTCTTCTAGTCGTCATTTAGAGGCTGATTCTTCTCTTCCATATTCTCCAGCCGCAACACCTCTTTGGGCTAGAAAAACAATAGAGTCAATAGGTGATTGGGTTGGTGATCCATCAAACACAAGAAGAACATGATCATAGTTTCAACAGGTTCCACATCTCTTCATTGCTTCAGCTTCTGATCCACGGTCTTTTCAAGAAGCTTCTAGTTTTCTCGAGTGGGATGTTTACATGCAAGAAGAGTTCAATTATTTAGAGAGGAATCACACATGGAAATTAGTCCCTCTTCCTAGGGGAATAAAAGAATTCAATGCAAGTGGACATATCAAATAAAATTTGCAGCAGATGGATCGGCTGAAAGCACAAGGCTTGCTTGCTAGCAAAAGGATTCTCCTAGGGTCTCAGGATTGACTACTCTAAGACTTTTCCACCAATTGATAAGATGAATTCCATCTGAATTGTCCTTTCTATACCTATAGCACATCATTGGGAAGTTCATCAAATGGATGTGAAGAGTGCCTTTCTTCATGATGACCTTCAGGAGGAAATCTACATGGATCAGCCACAGGGGTTCATATAGGATCTTTCACTTGTGTGCAGCCTTCAGAGGTCTATCTACGACCTCAAACAAGCTCCTTGAGCTTATTATGCCAAGATGGGATCTTTCCTTCTAACAATTAGGTTCAAACGATTCCATTTTCATCGATATGTATACATTCTGCAGGAGGATGACGCTCTCACTTTCTTGGTTCTCTATGTTGATGACTTATTGATCACTGGGAGTCACTTGTCTACCATCAAGGCAGTGAAAACTACTCTACATGATATATTTTTTGATGTCTGACTTGGGTCTTTTGCATTACTTCTTGGGGATTGACATCACTTAATAATCTTCAAGCATCTTCCTTGGACAACCCAAGTATGCACTTGATATTCTCTCTAGATTTCGCATGGTTGACTGTAATCTTGCACCGACTCCATTTTTTCTAGGGGTCAAACTTGATTCTATGTTTTCTTCACCCTTGGTCGATGGCACTTTGTACCAACAACTTATTGGGAGTCACATCTAATTGACTTGTACAAGACTCTATGTCTCATATGTTGTGGGCATGGTTTCTCAATTTAGGGAGAAGCCATATGAGTTGCATTGGAAAGCAGCTAAGTAGATCTATCACTACATTCAAGGTACTCACAATTATGGGATTCAATATGCAGCGGGCATGGATATTGACTTGGTGGGACACATAAATTCAGATTGGGTAGGCGCTTGTCAAGATCACAAGTCTACTTTAGAGTATTGCTTCTCACTTGGTTCCAGTTTAGTTGTTTGGTTGATCAAGAAGCAATCTGCAATTTCTCTTTCATCTATAGAGGTTCAGTATTGAGGGGTATTTAATTCCACCACTGAGGCTATTTGGCTTCAGAATATTCTCACTGAGTTTGGTATTTCAATTAGAAAGCCTGTAGTCATCTTTTGTGATAATCATAGTGCAATACAGATCTTAAGGAATCTAGTTCATCATCAGAGGAAAAAAAAATTGAGATTCATATGCACTACATTCACGATCTGATTCAAGAAGGAATCATTGATCTTAAGTATTATTCCACATTGGAGCAGATTGCATAAATCTTCACCAAACTCTTCACAAAAATAAATTTCATCTGTGAGCTTTTCTTAGGGTGCAATAGGTGTCGACTATAGGAGGGACTTCTTAGTCCTTCATTCTGCTCTCTCTATTTAGGGGGGCTTCTTCTTATGGGGGGAATCTCTATGTACATGGGTACCTAACATGGCTTCATTTGATGAGACCCATTTTTTCACCCACCCAAGCTACACTTAAGGGGGGGTATTAGTGTAGGTTTTTTATTTTCCTTATGTTAGGGGTATTTATTTTTCCTACACATATTATTTAAGCTTGCTTAGGTTTATTAGGAGTGGTTAATATAAGGACACATGGAAAAATACATCGGCTACACATGTCACTCTCTCCCCACACATGGGTAATTGAGTTACACATCCTCTTTTGGCTTTTTATGCCACTTCTCGTAGCCACTATTTTGTTTTTACCTAGGTAGGTTATGGGGTAGTTGGGTTTCTCACCCTCTTTTGGCTTTACATGCCACCTCCTTTTTGTCTTCACCTAAGGAGGCTATGCCACATGTTTTGTCATTTACCAAGTAGGTGATAACCTCCCACCTAATATGGGTAGTAGGAGTTAATGCACCTCTTGGATGTATTTTCCCTTATTTTTCTATATTGAGCACTCTCCTCTCACCTTCACTAGTTCGGCTAGTTTGATGATCACTTGGTGGGAGTATTGAGAGTATTCTAAAATTTCTCTTCCCTTGTCTCTATTTTTCTCTCATTTCATATTTCTCTTCATTTTGCTACTTTGATCTTCTATCATTTGTTGAGTGAAGTTTTATATGATCTATGATCGACATCAAATCCTGGCTCGATTCTCACTTCTCACAAAATATAATAGTGCATAGATTATCTTCTTTTAACGTGAATTCAAGTAGGTCAGTTTTGTAGTATGAAAAATTAAATGAAGTGGATGGAGGCTTCATGAAAGGGAACTAAGATGGGGTTGATTTAAAAGGAGAACATAAATTTAAAAGAAAAATAGATGAACACATTTTTGCATCTTGGGTAATCCACTTTAGCTTGGATTCTGTGAAGGGTGGGGATTTCAGGGAATCCACCAACCTTAGGATTGTGCAAGGAACTAAAATCCATGAAATCCCTTAATTCGCGGGGTGTTGTGATAGTGAAATTCTAGGTAGAAATCATGGTTCTATTGGTGATTTGAGAATGGCTGGATTAGTGGAAAAAGAAAGGCATATTGTTAGTTCTTAATGAACAATGGATGTACAAAATCTATGAAGAGTGAATAATCACGAGGAAGGAAAAATACAGGTTTACTAAAGTTAGTAACTTGGAAAATTCGATGAAGAATGAAATAATGCTCATAAGCTAAGGGACGGGATATTTACACGAGGAGAAATCACCAAAGACTAAAGAGTTTTGGTAATGTTCCAAAGAGACTGGATTGGTTTAAGAGTTCTTTGAATTTCAAGATAATGCTCAAAACATTGAAAAGGTGACTGAAATGGTGATGCATTAAATGAAGGTGAATTCTAAAAAGCAAAGCTCGTATATGATTGATGAGGTGACAAAGGTATGAAAATATTATGGAATTCATAGATTTTTTTGGAAATAACATGTATGTCACAACATAAGGAGGATTTATCCAATGTGGAAATTAGCAGAGGATGGAACATGAAGATTTATTTGGATAGGTTTAATGATCATTGGCAGAATGGTATGCGAGGTCTTTGAAAGCACAAATGTTCTAAACCAGCAAGCTTTAAAGTCTAGTGGAAAGAAATAATGATAATAGTAATTTTTTCTTCGAAACTAAGTGGAGTCAAAAGTATAGTGTGATTTTTCTTTCAAATGGAAGATAACATGAAAATTGCAACATGCTCTACAAATTTAAAAGGTTTTTTTTCTTGAAAGGTTGGAGCAGTTGATTCGCGGAAGAAAATTCTTCAATGGGACTACTAGAATATAATAATGCTCGATTCAAATTCAGTTTAGCATGCATAGTACCTAAATGACCAAGTGCTCGAATTTGTAGTGGATGACTTGTATTGTATGATCTGGAATAATCTAGTAGCTCATGGATTCATGGAATTTTAAAAGGAAGGGTGTTGTTTTTATTTTAATTAACTTTGGTTTAGTATGAGCGATGGCAGCTGGTTTGAAAAGTGTGAATGGGGGTGTGAATTATAGAGATCCAACATAATGGGCCCATTTTATTTGAATTTATATCCTGTTTAATGTTAATTTTGCTTAACATTTGGATTTACTTGTCCATTTTTTTGTGTTTGCAGGGACACTATAATCAATGCAATTTGGAATATGTTATAGGAGGGAAATATGGAGGTACAATGCCAAAGATTGGACTTAAAGGGATTCATCACATAAAACACCTACATATGAAAAACATGCCAAGAAGGTGGAGGTTTCAAATTTTTCAAATGCTCTTGCATAAGGATATGTGCCTAATCAAGCTACCAAGAAGATTTTAAATTTGAACCTAAATTAAACTCTAAAAATTAAATGTTGGACCTGCATGAGAATTTGTGTCAAGGCTGTCTATAGTTGGAGGAAGTTTCTAGATGAAATGTGAAGCTATTTCTCTTTTCCAATCAGGATTTATCATCATCATCATCAAGGGGAACAATGATTTTTCCTCATTTCTCTAGGTTGTAGCAGAATTTTTCTTATTGGTTGATGATGTATCACATATGCCAAACTTGATGTAACTTCCTGATGCTTCTAGAAGTACAATTTGAGCTCGTAGATTGATTTAATCATGGAAATTGATTCTAAAATGTAAAATCTATATAAGGCCTATGCCTTCTCATTTGGAAGGGGTTAGACTGAGTTAGAATTCCAAATTAGAAAGAGTTAGAACAAGTTAGATTTCAAGGGTTAGTAGTTGTAGGAGAGGAGAGACCTAGAGACTATTATGTAATTGTTGGAGAAGTAAATGCAATTGACTTGTTGATTTGGTTAACTTTGTGTTGAGCTTTGATAGTCTTATGGTTTTTTTTTTTTATTCTCAATGTTAGATGTTAGTTTTTAGTTCTTTCATGATGATGGTGAAATGTTTAAGATGTTGATCAATTTTTTTCTCATACTTTTGGAAATTTTTTGATTGTAAGTTGTGTAAATTTAGTCTGAGCCATATATTGTGCTAAGTTCAACTATGGATGTGTGTTCATGTTGTTCTAGTAATTGGGTATGTGGATGAATGTTCATGGTCTGAAAATATTTTGATTACCTTGGGATATTACACTATTTTTATGATACTACAGATTTATCTTGGTTAAGAAGGAATCATTTATTGGGGATCTCTCCATTTGAAGCATTCACCATTGTTGTAATTGACCTTAGGTTTTATATTAGTACATCCCTCTAAACACTCATCTTTTCTATTTTGTTAAATTTGGGTTAGTTCTAGGATTGAAAGCATCACCACATTTCTATACTTGATGATAAGTACACTTCCAACATTGTTGAGTTGTAAGGCCCATTGTGATTACTAGCAAATCACATTTTCACTGAGTTGTTTGTGCACTATCAAAACCCAACATTAGAGACCTTGGGGTTGTTTCTTGAGGCTTGCTAATAGAAATTGCCTTTCAAGAGAGATAGGATACGTGTATTATGTTTGAGCTGTTGTAGTGCTAAAAACACCATCAATAGAACCTTTTTGCAAACCTTACTCACTTTTCAATTTGAATGATCTTCGCAAAAAGGGGAAAGTGAAATCATCAAAAGTCAATGGACTTGTCCCTTAAGGGGAGAAGGAAAAACCTAAAGCAAACCCAAAAGAGGGGATCCCCATTTTGATGGGGTGTGTGTGAAAAATGCATAACACACAGTTATGTGTTCATTCCATTCCTTAATTAACTTTCATTTGGATTGGCTTTGTTCTTTCATTTTTGAATTCTAATTGATTTTTGTAAAAAACATCGTTGGATTTTATAGTTAATTGATCATTTGATTAACTTTTGAGTTCAATTTGATATAATTTGGTTTGAGAATAATCCCATAATGGGATTGAGTTTTTCATTTACTTAATTATCTTTCATTTGGATTGGATTTTTTCTTTCATGTTTTGAATTACAGTTGATCTTTATAAACAATTTCATTGGATTGTGCAGTTAATTAATCATTAGATTAGCTTTTGAGTTCAATTTTATATAATTTGGTCGATTGATTTTATACATTCATAGATTCATCATCACAATAGCCTACCAAACAATCAAGATAACACATTTCATTCTTTGGTTTGTTAGGATTATCCAAAATGATCATCATTTTCTTTCCCCTATGTGATTAGACATATTTGCTACACATTGGAATAGTAGCATAAGATAAATCCATTTGAAGACTACCACCCATTAAATTTTCCCACTTCCTTGACAGTAACATACCCCACTTAGCTAGACAATAAACTATGATATATCCATTGAAAAGGTTTTCATAGGGTATGCAACAAGTTGCATAAGAACATTATTCACTATTAAAATTACATTTACCTCACGAGAATCCATGGCATAGGATTTATTATAGGATTCTGAAACTTGCAATCTTAAATGATTCATAACTTCTAATAACATTCATTATTGGATGCTCCAAAATCTAACATATAATTATGAATTAGCCAGAAATTTGTAAACAAAGATGAATAAAATGCATCAATGGTTTGATTGTTACCTATTGAAATAGTGCCTAGATAGATTTTAGGGTCTCTTGTATATTGACTTTGTAGACAACATCTTTAAGAACAACTACAATTTTATCAAACTCATCAAATATGGTAGGGGCATTGATGTATGGAAATGTCATTTCCCTATGTTCAAAGATCCTCAGTAGCTCTCTGATTAGCACTTGAACTTTTATTTGACTAAAGGCCTAATCCATGTCTATTGGATGGTATGCAGGAAAAGGATTAGAAGATGGGACTATCACAACATCAGTATCTAGTATGAAAGGCATTACCTGATCATTAAAATCAAGTTGTTTTACATTTATTATTTTTCCAATAGTAGAGGAGGGGGGCTAAATACTCAAGACCCTAGGTCACAAGAGGGTCTAGAAAAATCAACTATCATGATCTACCAAATGCTAAGGAATTGTTAAGGACATGTTTGATGTTTAAAAGGGTGAAAAATAAGGACAGTTGATCTACCTCTTGTTGGTGTGAATAAATGCCGTGTACCTAGCTAATTCACTCACTAGGTAATTAGGGGACATATTCACATGTTAAGTTTACTTAGGATAAAATATTCTTTCTATAATTCTTTGTTGGATTTTCTAGAACTCATCTTATCTAGCTAGTATTGCTTGATTCCTAGGTAGTCAGTTTATTAGTTGTCAACACTTTTGTAAAGTTTACAAAAGGCTGACATAGTCCTTAATTAAATTCTTATTGATTGAGAATTTTTTTAAATTCATTTAAGCCTTGTAAAAATCCGCCCATACTTTATGGAATCCGAAACTTGAGTCAAATTAGCTTTGACCTATCTAGGTTTTGCCCCCTAGTGCCCTAAAATAGTCATTTTTTTCATTTTGCCATAACTTTCTCATACGAAGGAGGATTTTTTGAAACAAAATATCGCTGGAAAGTTTAGAAGCTCAATTTTTCAGTGGTACAGCTATTTTGCAGAAATTTTGCAATTTTGTGGCATTTTTTCCAGGTTGAAGCGAGATCATAATTTTCTACCTCCAAGCTCATATATTTTTTATCTAGACTCCATTTTTTCCCAAATTTGTGGCATTGGGAAGGTATTCAGGAGCACTTTAGTTCTATTCATGCACTTTTTTCAGATTTTCTTCTAGATTTTCATGATTTTAGTTTGTAGCTGATTTGATAGTTTGGGATACATTGTTGTAAATTTTCAAAAAAAGTGTTAATTTATTTGGGACAAAGGAGAAAATTGCTTGTATTGTGAAGGAAAATTGTTGTCCCTTTCTTGTAATATCTGATTGTATCATGTATTTACCAAAATTTATACTTCTAACCCAATTTAACTATCATGAGTGGAAATCACAAATGGGGATGTTATTGTTAAAATTGAAGTTGCAAAGAATCACATATGGCCAAGATCCAAAACCCAATGGAGCTGCAGAAAAAAGGAAATGGCTTGATAGAAGGGATGAAGCTCTTGGTACTCTTCTTTTGTCCATTTCTCTAGATCTTAGATATCATGTTGCATCTTGCACACATCCTAATCAATTTTGGACTACTTTAGAGAGTCTCTTTGGTAAGTCAGATAAGATGATGAAATTTAAGTTGGAGAATGAACTAATGGGTCTTAATCCATTAGATTTTGAAAATATCCAAGACTTCTTCTCTAATCTCAATTCTCTCAGATTGTAGTTATCTAATTGTGGGGTCACTAAAGAGGATGAACAATTGATACTTTCTATTATTTCTAAGCTTGGTCTTTATTATTCAGTGTTTTTTTCTACATTCTATGCTACAATGGATGCCCTTGGCAATGCATACAAAAAGTTTTCTCTTGATGAATTTGCAGCTCATCTCACAAGGGAACAAGAAAATTTGGTACACATGGGCACATTGAAGTCTACTATATCTCATGCTCTTTTTGCAAAGGATTCAAAGGCTTCAAGTGGTAAAGGTAAGAAGCAAAATAAGGCTCCCAAGTCTAATGAGCAAGGTAAAGATTCTCCTTCACAAAGAACTCATGAGTCTACACCCTCTTCAAAAGAGGAGTCATCTACAAAGAAGAATTTAAAATGTGAATATTGTAAAAGGTTAGGACATGATTATCATAGATGTTATAATAAGAAGATTGATGAACTCACACACCTTCTTTAAAATAATAACATTCAGCCACCCTCATCAGTGTCTTCTACTTCTTCAGCATCTTAATCGGCAACCCCCTCATCATCATCTTAGTCAGGGAACATAGGATCTACATATGGGATACACACAATGAAAGGACATGCACTCTTGGCCTTTGCAAGTCCTGAATATCATAGATGGCTTCTTGATTTAGGGGCATCTCATCATATGGCATCTTTGATAGATATGTTCTCTTCTTTTGATCCTTGTAATTCACCTCATATCTTGATGGGTAACAATACCTATATGAATTTAATTTGAAGGGTTCTATTGATATGGGAGAAGGGACTTTCAATGATGTACTTTGTGTTCCTTCCTTGTCCACAAATATCCTTTCTATTTATCAAATTATTCATGGGGGTCAAGGTAAAATAATTGAGTTCACTATTGATAGAGTGTACATAAGAGACTTGGAGACTAGGGATATTGTTGTTATTGGGATGGTTGATCATTCATCTCATGTGTATTCTTTTTCACATTTTTCTTTAGAAGGTGATAATTTTCTTTTGACTGCATCACACATGCCATTGAGTGTGAACCATGAGGAGAAGTTTGGTCATCTACACCTTGGCATTCTAGAGACCACTGTTGCACTTTCTCCATCTCCTACTTCTTCAAACATCAATTCTTCTATTCAATAGGATTATCATATTTTTAGATCTTGCTTTGTGGGATGAGTATTTGAGAGGTATCTCCAACTTGTTTGTGGAGTCTCATACTGGAGATTTGGAGGACACACTTGAGGGGATTTATCTCTTCTTTGATGATATTTTTAGCACAACTATTATATCATCTACTTTGTCTTTGGTGATTGAAATTCATGAGTCTCCTCCTTCACTTGATTTGTCATGTTTCTTGTTTGATTTTGACCATGATGATATTGTGACTCATTCAAGCTTGGAGACTTCTACTCAGTTTTCATGGGAATACATGTTGAGCATTAATTATTCCTCCTCTCATTTTGACATGGATTGGCTTCTTTATCAACTTATGGATTTGTTTCTTCCCAAGGGAAGATGTGCTGCTTGAAAACATTGGATCATCTTTTATTTTCAGGTATTTTTCATTGGCATTGGAGCTTCTTCATTACGAGGGGGATATCTTACCTCTCTACTTCCCTCTTATCGAGGGATCATTGATTGTATATACATGATGTATGTAGTCCTTTGGGGGTATCATTCAATCCTCCATACATCATGTTTGTTTGTTTTATTTTGTTTTTCTCTCTTTTGGAGAGGAGTTCTTCCCACTGGGTTTTCTCCTTTTACCTCCTTGTGAGAGATTGATTGCATCATTTCCATTTTCATTGTAAATGGGTACCTAACATGGCCTCATAGACAGGACCCATAGTCATAGTCTTTGCATAGTTTGCATAATAATCTTCTCCCTAAGTTGCACTTAAGGGGGGGTGTTGGTGTGAATAATTTTCTTGTACCTAGCTAATTCACTTACTAGGTAATTATGGGACATATTAACGTGTTAAGTTTACTTAGGATAAAATATTCTTTTTAGAATTCTTAGTTGGATTTTTTAGAACTTATGTTATCTAGCTAGTATTGCTTGATTCCTAGGTATTTATTTTGTTAGTTGTCCCATGTCATAGGATTAAGACACTTGTCATGATCTTGTCTAATCTTACATCTCAAAATTTCCTTTATAAGAAAGGCATCTCATGTTCATTTGCATTGATTCAATCAATTCAATCTTGCATTATGAAGCAAGCTTTCTTTCTATTGTCTCCCTTGTGGAAGTGGTTTTGGTGAGTCACCATTTACTCCCACACCTCTTTCCTTCTGCACACCCAAGAGGTTTAGGAAATTAGGTGAGTGAATTTATGGAATCTAGACTGCAATTTAGGTAGCTCACTATCATAGGACTCTAGTGTGAGAAATGGATAACAATGTGGCACATTGGCATCTCAGTTGGGATTTAGAATCTATACAGATAGAAAGTGTATCGTACAACCTAAGAACTTAAAGAAACCTACTAACGACCCGAGAAATGAAATTTGATATAATAATAGAAATTAAAAAACAACTAAACTATTGAAATACCAAGAAGAATACTTTAACTTGATAGATAGATTGATTATGAACAAAATGATGAGCAAGGGTAGTAGAAATCCAACTTACAATCAATCCAGCCTTCTGCAAGCTCCATGTAAATGAAGTACCTACACACACAGTATCAAAAAATGTTGGGGTTGTGTATGGAAGACTTCCATAGTCAGCCCCCTGCTTTGGTGTTTCCACCTCGACGGAAAGCCAATATAGCCACAATAGAGAAATATGATATAGAAAAATATTGAAATGGAAGTACTATGCACTATGCTAAACAACGATATGCTACAACATAACACAATGATGCTAAGTGAAAAGGAGAATGGAACAATATCACCTTCAACCACATGCACTCAAGGAAATTGGGAGGAGTGAGCTTGCAAGCTTGTAGATGCCAACATTATCGCAACAACAAGAGGAGTAAAACCAATAGAGTATCAACTTGCAGCTTCAAAGGTGGTGTGAATGTTGATAATGATCAAGTTGAATGCTAAGAAGATCAAAAAAAATTCCAAGAGAGAGTGAATGAATGAAGGAGATAGAAATTTGAAGATGAAATTGGAGGAAAATGAGCCATTCAAGGTCGATCAAGGGTGCAAAAATATTACACTTTATCACCAATGGAGAGTTGTAATGCCTTTGTGGATTCTAGAGGTAGGAATCTAGTTAGGATGGAAGTGTATCATGTAGTTGTTCGTGTGTCGCATTAGTATCCTCGATAGAATATCCTCCATCGACACTAAAAACATTTTCCAAATGGAAGGAAATGAATGAGAGGTATAGAATAGCATCATCATATTTAATTTATCTAAGGTAGGAGGTACATAAACAAGGAATTCATGAGGGGCGCAAATTCAAGCCATTACATTTTTCCCCCACTTTAGCGATCATAAGTATCAATGAATCCACGGTAAAGTAAAGTGAAAGCTTAGAAATGTATACCCAAACCGTCAATGAAGTAGACTAAAATCTCGCACACCCAAAAGCACAGGAAGAGGAGATGACTCCATAGGTACTTGATCCTAAGGAGAGTTGAACAAAATTTGTTGCAGGACCTCAGATCTATGGAAGGTGAACAAAAGGCTCTGCAAGTGCTCAGTCCTACAAAGGAGGAACCCCAAGTGATCATTCTTGAGGGAGGCTAGATGTGAAAGGCTCCAAAAAAAATTATAAGCCCTTACAAGTACTTGGTCCTGTAAGGCAAGCTCGAGTTCCTTAGAACTCCAATCTTGATTGAAAAAACAACTACGCAGGTCCTACAAAGCAACATTTTTATCTGTTGACAAAACATGTTAATTAGAAAAATCCACGTAGGAAAATAGATATTCACACAAACAATCAACAATTGAAGGAGAATCTTTTAAACGGGTCCCTTGAGAACCCTTCAAAAGAAAAGGGGTTTGCTCAACAAACGCTCTGTTTGAAAGGTGATAATTTTTCACAAATGATTCTAGCATTAAGGAATCCTTTAGAAAGACCTCTTTCATCAAGAAATTCACAAGGAATAATACTCCATAACAACTTCATCAAAAAATTATTCTCTTCTCAAAGGAAATTTTTCATATTCTTTCTTTACAAATCTGTGATGAAAGAAAAAAAAATCCAGGGGTCCATGTTGAAGAATACAGTTTTTGAAAAATAAGGGATTTTCAACGAGGGATTTTTTGGCCACCAAATACACCTTTTGAAAATCAAAGTAGTATGATAGCCCCATCTTAGGATGGTGTGTTTCGAACACAAAGACACATGCCATCGTAAGGAGAGAGAAGAAACTAATTTTGTGGCCCGCGATACATGATGAGATGTAAATGTGGAAATGTTGTTGCATCACAAGGGATAACACATAGGCACCACAACATCACAAAGCAAGAAAAGAAGAGAGATAAAGATACAATGTAAGTAAGACAAAGACATCAAGAGACAAGGGTATCTATTATTTCAGGGTTAGAATTTATCATAGATATAGATAGATAAATATAATATAATAATATATAAATTTTTCAATAACCCCCTACTATATCAAAACATGTGAAGAAAGGTACATGCAGATAAAATAAAAATAAAAAATTGGGTCAACATGTAATGGAGGCCTAAATTCCCCCAACACTTTGCATCGTCCCCAATTATCAAAAATCAAGTCATAAAAAAGGAAGAATGATGCGACAAATAGAATAATTTTATGACATAAAACAATCTAGTCTCCAAGAACCTATGAGGGTTACAAGGTTCCTCAAAGAACATATTAAACAAGCACGGGGGAAACACAACACATACACAAATCTAATCTACAAATAAAGAAGAGGTGTCATCTTAGTCCTCATCAACCAAGAGTTCATTGTTCTCCCAATCTATATCATTACAAGGGTAAGGTAGACAAGATTGTAAGGGCAAGATAGCAAGGGGATCACCCTTTGACTCTTTTGTGACAAGAGCCAAGGAAGACGGCCCCTCAAGGTCTTCTTCATTCAACTCATGTGATGTAAATATTGATTTTGCAAAAATCACCAATAGAGCAGGGGCATTGTCTATTGATTTTAACATGCACTTGATGGGAGTGTCATGTTTCAACTAAGTGAAAAAAAAGGCACTCAAAATCCATTGTTGACCTCATCGAGATACTTGGGGGCAGTGATGAACTCAAGGGACATCGGGTCAACCTCTATCACTAGGATGATGCAATCCAATGTAGAATGAGCTTTTAAAGAAGGTAACCCCTTCTTCCAACCCCCATTAGAAGTATTTTTTTCCTACAACTTTCATTTCATTAGGGGATATGCGATCCCCACAAACGAGGCAAAAGGTGAGGAAGAAGCTGAGAGAAAATCACAGCAAACACCACAAAGGTATTTGGCATATCCACGGGCTTGGGAAAAGGCAGGATATCCAAAAGGGACATCAAAAGAGGAGGCTCAACCAAAGGAGTGATGAAAAATTGCATCCTCTTAGGGTGAGGGTCATTCATGCTTGTAGGGGGAGCCAGAAGCAAGATCAAGGCAAAAAGGAATGAAGCAAAAGGAGTGGAAGAGGAGGACACAGTAGAGGACACCAAAATAGGAGTTGTTGGCTCCCCTTCCTCCTTCTACAAAGACAACTGCTTAGCAACCAGAGCCTTCCTCCAATGCTTAAGCTCACATGCAAGGAGGTTTCTTCGACTCTAAGAGCTAGAGGATACAACCTGAGGAGGATTAGGAGACTCCTATTAAGTCATCAGGGTGTCCATCACAATCATTCCCAGTAGAGTGAGTGACTCTTAGACAAAGACAAGAGGAAGAGACGTCGGAACAGATATCGCAACTTGTGGAGAAACAGACTCAAGCACCTCAACAGCGGGCCTCTTCCCATTCTCCACCCTAGGGGAAGGAGTAGTAGGAGGCCGTGGAGGCTAAGATGTAGAGGAAACTCCATGGGACCCTTCCCCTTACCATACAAGATAGGTTGTTGCACTGTGGGAAAGATAGGAAGGTTGAACACCTTATGTTTATCCTTCTGCCAAGCGGGCACCATCAAACTCCCCAAGAGATGCATAAGGGAAAAATTTGAAGGCGTGAAGGACGAGAGGTAGAAGTAGGTGGAACTATAGAGGAAGAGGAGGAAGGATCCTGAGTGGAATTCATCTCCTTTTGAGAGGTAGTGGTATCTTGATGTTGTGCTATCATAAAATCCTTGACTGAGATAGCATAGGGAGAAGGAGGATAGGTCACTCTTAATGCTATGCCCCCATTTTTGTACTTTACATAAGTTTGATTAAATAGGTTTATCCTGGGAGGAAGTAGACCAATAGGGGTAGGCCAGAAGTGATCTAAATAATAAGTTATATGTGACACCAAGGATTTTTACTTGGTGTCATGCACAGATCCCTTGTGAGAGAATTTCAAGCACTTGTGGACCACCAAAGGGATTGTGCTCATGGAAACTAGCCAAGGAATTCCTAGTTTCACTCTAAACAAGTCAGACTCTGAGATAATATCAAAAATATCATTCATAGTCCTAGGCCCAACCATGACTGACAAGTTGATAAAACCAATAGGAGGGATGGAAATTCCATCATGTGTACGTATAGTACTTTTAGATTCATCGTACCCATTCTTATGTAAGAAGTTTATTAGCCTAATATCTTTTGTGATAACATTAACCTGACATGTAGGGTCAATGAGAATGCCAGTTACGGTATTCCTGGTCATACGAGTGTGAATGTACAAAGGAGAGTGTTCCCTATTAGCATTCACCAAAAAATCCTTTGAGGTAAAGGTTATAGCAGGAGACCCACTCGCGGGCTGCACAAACTAAACTATTGAAATAACAAGAAGAATACTTTAACTTGATAAATAGATTGATTATGAACAAAATGATGAGAAAGGGTATTAGAAATCCAACTTACAGTCATTCTAGCCTCTCGCAAGCTTTGTGAGAATGAAGTACCTACACACAGTAGAAAAAAATGTTGGGGTTGTGTATAGATGATTTTCATAGTCAATCCCCTGCTTTGGTGTTTCCACCTCCATGGACAGCCATTATATCCATGATAGAGAAATAAGATAAAGAAAATTATTGAAATGGAAGTACTATGCATTATGCTAAACAACAATATCCTACGAAATAACATAATGATGCTAAGTGAAAAGGAAAATGGAACAATATCACCTTCAAGCACATGCACTCAAGGAAAATGGAATAATATCACCTTCAACCACATGCACTCAAGGAAAATGGGAGGAGTGAGCTCGCAAGCTTGTAGATACCAACATTTTCATAACAATGAGAGGATTAAAACCAATAGAGTATCAACTTGCAGCTTCAAAGGTGGTGAGAATGTTGAGAATGTTGAGAATGTTGAGAATGATCAAGTAGAATGCTGAGAAGATCAAGAATTTTTCCAAGAGAGAGTAAATGAATGAAGGAGATAGCAATTTAAAGATGAAATTGGAGGACAAGGAGTCATTTGAGGTCAGTCAAGGGAACAAAAATGTTACACTTCATCACCAATGGAGAGTTAAAATGCCTCTACAGATTGCAAAGGCGGGAATATTGTCAGGATGGAAGGGCACTATGCTAGTGTCCCCAATAGAATATCCTCCATCGACACTAAAAATAGCTACCAAATGGATGGGAAATGAATGAGGGATGTGGAATAGCATATTTGGATTTAATTTATCTAAGGTAGGAGGTACATAAATGGTAAATTTGTGAGAGGTGTAAATTCACGCCATTACACCAACCTCCTTTGTTGTATTTTTTGGAACCATCTACAATAGTCTGTTGATTTCCCATCTTTTCAGTTGATATCTCTAAATCATTAATTTTTGGGACATACACTTTCTACAAGGGTAAATTTTGAAAATGTATCATCTTTCTTGGTAGAGAGTTTCTTGCAGACCTACTTGTTCTTTTATTATTATCTTCCTTTTGCTTTCCTTTATTCAAATCTACAGCTAATATAGTTGGCTAAGTTTCATCTTCAAACTTGTCCTTGGTGCCAACTTGTCTATTTCTTAGTTGGTAAGCACTTTGCACTTGTATAATAATAGCCTCAATGAGAATTTTGATATCCTCCTTAGAGGGCTTTGCTTTGTTATACCTCCACCTTATTTCTTCCTTGATCTATTCAAAATATTTATTTTGAGTTTCAAAGGGAAGACGATAGTTTTCATAATAATTTTGAAAAAATTCCTCATCTTTATAAATATTCAATTGATCTATTTCACTGGCATCATCATAACATTCGGGTGTACCTTCATGCTCTTGACATTCTTTCATTTCAGCAAGTGAAATTGCAACAACACACTTGAATTGATCATGAGGTAAGTAACATATGTCACACCAAAATTAATCTTGTTGAAGATTCACACAATCCTTCCTCAAGGGATCAAGAGTGTGTCTATCATGGTATTTTTGATTTAGGCTCCTTGGTGATGTTTGTTTGTCATTACCTCTAGGTATCTTAGACCAGTTATAATTGTAATACTTATTATATAACCTCTGACCCTCATTAAAATGTCTAGGAACAACATTAGAGGACATATATTTTTCATTCTTTGCCACCTTGTATGAAATATCCTTCATATCTCCCATCAACATTTCTAGTTTTTCTTCAATCATGAGAGACTTGTTGGAATTTGATGCATTTGGTTTCAAGATTTTTATATAAGCTCTTTTTTTGTATTTTCTAGATGCCTTCAAGTTTCTCTCTATGTTGATTGTCATTGTATATGCTTCCCTCAGGGTCCGAGGGTTTGTATCTCTCAATATAGCCCAAATTTGAATCAAATGCTCCACAATATAGAACAAGACACATAGGCTCATTTGATCTTACTTGGTGATGTACTTTCTTCATTTTCATAATGAATCTATTGTCGAAATTAGCAACCAATTCATTTACCCCTTTTTTATGGTAGTTAGTTCATGGATTACAAATTTTGGATTCATTCTTTCTCCATATTGCAACTAAAATATCCTCATAAACTCTTCTCATGAGTATTTTATTGCCTAGAAGGCTCTTATACTATTATTTTGCACTCTCTTCCAATGATGCACAAAAAGATTCATCATAACATCTTCATCTTCAATCTTGTATTCATAAAAGACCTCGATGAAATTCCTTAAGTGGTCTTCACTAGTGATAGAATTGTTATCTTGTAATTTTGGCACCTTCCCTCTATCTTAGCTGGAATTGGATTAAGATAATTAAATATACCACAAAAATCATTCTCTATATCTTTCTAATCCAATTGGTGGTCTCTTTGGAGAAAATATTTGAGCTTTCCTTCTATGGTTAATTCCAACATTTTGTATTGCATTTTTTGTGATGGATTAGGATTATTTTTTTGAATAGTAGGCACTTGTTGAATTGGAATAGTTGTTTCCCCATTCTAGGGCTGAGCAATATTTTGATGTTCATTAATTAGTAAGGTTTTTTGAGCTATTTAGGCCTATTGTAATGCAATTTGTGCTTCTAATTCACATTCTCTTTCTCTAAGATGATCAATAAGATCAATGTGTTGATTTAATTCCCTTTCTCTACGATAATTTTATAATTCAGTGTTTTGTTCAACATCTTGGAATGGTGTCTATGTTCCATGCTTAGAAGACTAAGGAGTATCATATCTACCTTCCCTTTGATTTCTCAAAGGTTGTTGTATAGATTTTCTCTTATGTGAAATTTGAAATGAGATCACATTGAATTTTTTTGTGATGGGATTGGTTTATTTTCCATATCTAGTATGGTCATGTTTGAAAGTTTTATATAAGAAAATTTGGGTATAAATTATAGAAGCTAAATAAAAAAATTTCACACATATAATATTTTGCTTCTATCACACTTCACATTGAATAAGATATTACAAATATACAAGATGAGTTATCTAACTCCTATAACAACTCCATTAACT
Organism: Sequoiadendron giganteum; assembly: GCA_007115665.2. Taxonomy (NCBI): domain Eukaryota; kingdom Viridiplantae; phylum Streptophyta; class Pinopsida; order Cupressales; family Cupressaceae; genus Sequoiadendron; species Sequoiadendron giganteum. The sequence goes on along the minus strand of CM021106.1, from coordinate 78,838,486 downwards.
TCTCACACTAAATATAGGTGGGTTGTTCAACCACCTTTATTCTCCCCCTCCTATTTTCACTCCTAAATCTCTACATGAGTTGTATTAACAACTCACATTATTATTTTGGCACACAATTACACACTCATTTTAATATAATAATAATTTATTTCTCAACAATTTTATATTAACTTTCATAAAATTATTTTATAACACATACTAATAAAGTTAACTCAAACACCCATGTGAACACTAATTCTTAATACCCCTCCTAGTGCAAAAATGGAGAGAAAGTACATCACATGAACTAGAAACAAAATCATATGACTATGCATAATTTTAGGTCTACATATTGTTCTCTAGATCTTGTTACACATGATCACCTACATACAAAAATTTATCTCGCTTTCACTTCCAGTAAACTTATCATCAGCTGACCACACTTCCAATAAATCTAGTAGTCAGGGGATCCCTATAGCCAGCTTCTCTCCTATACAACTATTTACAACATCAATGATATCTACATTATCCTCTTTTCAAACTTAGCAAGAAAATGTTTATAGTGTTTATTTTGCACAAAATAAAATGAAATAAAATACCATTAATACAAAAGGTGACCTCACCATCATTGGCCGACAAGAGGCTCTATTTAGCCTCCTTCCTCCAATTCCTCCAACCTCCATTTTGAATTTATCTAAAATACATACTCTTCATCACTACGACAAGATAGTTCTTCATTTTTGCATATTCTTCCCAATAGATCTCAAGTGCCCTCTTCATACAATTCAAAATTACATGTCTTGTTTCTTTACAATAATATTTGATTTTTCCTTTTGGAGGAACATGCTTTGATTTGTACTTGCCCCTTTTTTTTGGACATAATACTTTTTCTAGTTTTGAGCATTAATTTTTCTCAAGTAGAGTAGATATTACTTCTTCAAGACTAAATGTAAACACCATACTAGACATACTCTTAGGAATACTATTCAAAATTATTGCTTTTGCATCATCATCCTTTACTTTTTCATTAATGCTAGATAACTGATTTAGTAAGCAGTGAAACTTGCTTATATGATCTATCATTTTTGTACCTTTTTCCATCTTCAATCCATACAATCTATGCTTCAATGACATCTTTGCACCTTTTTTTTCAAATTCAAAAAATTGGTTTAGTGACTCCCAAATCTCTTAGATAGATTTTGAAAATCCACATGGTCTAGGTATGATTTTGACAAGCCAAGGCCGATAGTCCCTAATGCTTTTTTTTATATATTTCACTTAGCAAGTTCATGTGCATCAGTTGGTGAGATTGAGTTTGATTTGACAAAATCTCATAGATCTCTCTCTGTCAAGTGTAAAATGCATATGTATTTTCCATGTATGAAAATATCTACTTTCAAATTTCTCAATGAAACTTAATTTATTCATGACTACCCCTTTAATCAAAATAAAATCAAAGGTGTTGGTTCCACCGATAATACACCTTGATTATAACACTTATATTGACATTATTAGGCTTACAATAATATAATATTAAGTTGTTTCTTAAAAAATTAATATTAAAATGTATAACTCCATGTCAAGAATGAGATTTTAAATTCTCTTTGATAGCATTGAACTTAAAAATTCCAAAGAATGAATGATACCTTGCAGTTGTAAACGCCTAGCATTCAAACACAATAGTAAAACTCCATTTCCCACACCCACAAATATCTTGTCAATCTTCTGCTAAACTGGTCCCTAAATACTAAGAATATCTTCAAACCATTTATGGGTTTTGTTCTTCTCTTCACTAGCTTTCTAGACTATTTTTATTTTTTGAATTTCAATGAGAAATGACAAAGTTATCATAGTTTTACTAAGACGGCTTTAGACTATTTTTTATAATGTCATTTTAATTTTAACCTAGCTCTTCTTCCATGGATTTCCCTATGCAACTACAAAAGAGAACATCAAATCACAACATCAAAATCCATAAAAACTTTGATGCCATATAAGAAAACTAGGGCATAAATTATAGAAGTTGAATAAAAAAATTATTATGCTTCTATCACACTTCACGTTGAATAAGATATTACAAATATATAAGATGAGTTATATAACTCCTATAACAACTCCACTTACTTATCACACTAAATCTACGTGGGTTTTTCGACCACCTTTATTCTCTCCCTCCTATTTGTTGGAAAATGTGCCTCAATTTACTGGCTTGGACCTCTGTTAAAGGCTTGATGAGTTTATGTCTATTGATTTACCGCGGTGTTCTCTTTTGTTTGGCTTGACCCTTTGGTCGTTGAGACTTAGTTTGATTGGCGAGACTCTGAGGGTTGTCACAGTGATGGGCTGATGAGCGTGGAGTTGGTGGATTTTTTGTTGGCCTTGGCTTTATCAGCAGAGTAGTCATCTATCAAAGAGAGGCAATTCTATGCCTCATTGATGTTTCGATGCTTTGCCTCAATAGTTTCTACCAATTTCATCCAATGGTGTTGGCCGCATTTCGTAGCATCCTAAAGCAAGTAAAACCGAAAACCTTTTTGCCGAGAGGAATTGCCTATGTGCATGACGTGTGGTGACTTGTCAAAGAGGTGAGTGCAGCGAAGAGATGGTGAGCCCTGATTTTCTTTATGTGAAGGTTTTTCCAGTCGTGGACACTTGTTTGCACCTTGAGAGTTCCCTCAGGAATCTAGTAGCTGCCACTAGTGATTCCCCGAATGAGCTCCAGAGGCTTCCACATAGGCCAAGTAGAGAGCGCAAGCGGTGGACATGTGGCAACCTTGGAAGGTCATTTTGGGCGAGCTCTTGGGAATCTTCATGATTCCCTCTTGGATGCCCTAAAACCTCCTGAGCAATGGACATGTGGCTTGTGGGACCTGACAGAGTTGGCCGTTGGTGTTTTGGAAATAGTGGATTATTGCCAGCTTGGAATGCGATGAAATGGTTAGCGATAACAAAGGGATTTCGGACCATGGGGATAGTTAACCGATCACTACTCGGTCAAGCAGCAGAATGAATAGTAGTGTGACAGGTGGAAATTTCTCATTGGTTATTTTTGCATTGTTGTTGCAAAACAACATTTATTGTTGGAAGCTAGATCGGTGAAAAGCGATATATTATGCAGTTAATATGAGATCGAACTTTGGCAGTTGGCAGAGCCCAAAGTTAGTATTTTCTCTGCAATGAATTTATTGTGGGGCTAGCTCGATATAGGATTGCAAGTGGATCTGATCCAAGATCGATTTGGTGTATTAGTGAAGAACTGAAATTAATGCACCCTAATTGGTCATTGGATGGAGACTAGTAATAGTTGGTCTTGATAAGAAGTTGAATATATATCAAAAAAAAATTAGAATATGAAAAATAAGGGTTGATGAGTTTGTATTCATTGTATGTCAAAATAGCATTGTAATAGTGAGTGCATGAAAACTCAAGTGTTGTTGTGAGCTAACTATCAGAGAATGAGGATTGTAACTTTGTATGTAATATTTTTCTTATTGTAATACAAAGTGTCTTTCTCTTGGTGTGGTGAGTTTTTTCTCGAAAGGGTTTTCCCACGTAAATCGGGTGTTATCTCTATTATCATTTTATTTTTGTTACTCGTGTTACCTTTTAAGTGTTCATCTTAAGTGTTTTAATGTTTTAAAACTGGTCTTTGCACGTCTCCTCTATGGTTTTAGCATTAGGAAAGTGTTTTCACACTATTTCTTTTCCTTTCAAGTGGTATCAGAGCCTATCCAGTTGTGTTATCCTTGTTAGTAAGGCTGGTTTTTTGTGCTAATACTAGTCCAATGGGAGTCTTGAAAAGTTAGAAATTAGTTCTATCTAAGATGGCGAGTACATCAGGAAGAGTTGATATTGATAAATTCAATGGCGGCAACTTTGAGTTGTGAAAACTCAAAGTGGAAGGCCTACTAGAACTATGCCACAAAGTATAAAACAAGAAGATTGGGACCTCGTAGATTGAAAATCGAGAGGTCTGATAAGACTTTGTCTAGTTGATTTGATACTCCTGAATGTCCGTGAGGAGAAATCTACAACTTCTTTATGGAAGAATCTTTGTGATATTTATCAAGGAAATTCCCTAGTAAATAAGTTATTCTTGAGGAATAAGTTATACTCCTTGAAGATGGAAGAAGGTGTATCTGTTGCAGACCATCTGAACTTGTTTAATATGAGTGTTTCTCAATTGGCATATGTGGGTGTAAAGATTGAGGAGGAGGATCATGGAATGCTCTTGTTATGTTTGTTACTTGGCACTTGGGATCATCTGGTGATGGCTATTGGAAGTACGACTGCTAATATCAAGATGGATGATGTGGTTGCTTCACTGTTGTCTAAAGAGATGTGGAGGAATTCTTCTAAGATGGCTAAAGAGGCCCTTGTTGTTCAAGGGAGATCAAAGGAGAAAGGAAAGAAGAAGGACAAGAAGTCCAAATCTAAATCTGTAGGGAGATCAAAGTCTCTTGGTAAAAATTCCAAGGTGAAATGTTGGAATTGTGGGTAGTCTGGTCATATTTGAAAGGATTGTAAGGAGAAGAAGATGAAGTAGATTAACTCTTCAAAGAATTACTCTTCTCAGAGTGATGTAGATGACTTCATTGCAGCATTGGAAACTCAGGTCTCAGATGATGTTTGGTTGGTTGACTCAAGTGCATCCTTTAACATGATGTCTCATAGAGAATTGTTCACTAAGTATGAGAATTATGATGGTGGGAAAGTGTACCTGGTGAGTGATTCAACATTGGAGATTGTTGGCCAAGGTAGAGTCAAGATACAGCTCCCTGATGGTAGAATCAAAGGGATTGGTGGTGTACTGCACATACCAAGTCTGGCTCGTAGCTTACTTTATGTCAGTAAGTTGAATGATGCTGGTGTAGAAGTTTTTTTCTTGAGTAAAGGATGTAAGATGGCCAGAGGTGTAATGGTGTTGGCTAAGTTTCTACATACTAGCACTCTGTACAAGCAGGATGCATGTCATGTTCAATGTAACAATGCATTTATAAATTCAAGAAAATTTGTTCTTGTACAGGAAGATGAAGATGCTTCTTTGGCTGCAAATGCGATGGAGGTGAAACTCCTAGTAGAGAAGACCATGATGTGGCATCATAAACTCAGTCACATAGGTGACAAAGGTTTAAAAACCTTGAAAAATAAAAATCTTGTTGAAGGGCTTGTAGATTGTAATCTTGAGTTTGATTTCTATGAAAACTACATTTATGGAAAGCAACAACGTGTTTCCTTTTCCTCGAGTTCTCATAAATCTTCTGGTGTACTAGACTATGTTCATTCTGATGTGTTTGGTCTAGTTAATGTTCCTTCATTATCAAAGTCTAGATATTATGTTTCTTTTATTTATGACTACTCGAAAATGGCATTTATATACTTTCTTAAAATTAAATCAAAAGTGTTTAGTCATTTTAAAGAGTTTAAAAACTTGGTAGAGAATCAGACTAGAAGGAAAATAAAATGTTTGAGGATGGATAATGGTGATGATTTTTTCTCTACAGATTTTGATAGATACTGTAAAGACCATGGGATTAAAAGGCATAAAACTATACCTTATACTCATCAGCAGAATAGATTTGTTGAAAGGTTGAACAGGACGCTGATGGAAAAGGCAAGGATTATGTTGAGAAGTGCTGGTCTAGAGCAGATGTTTTTGGATGAGGTCATGGCTATAGTATGTTACATGGTAAATCATTCTCCTTGCTCTACTCTTGTTGATAAGACACCTTTGGAAGCGTGGTCTAGTAAGAAGCCCTCTCTAAGACATGTTTGTGTCTTTGGTTGTGAGGCATATGCATATGTGCCAGACGAGAAAAGATCTAAGTTGGAGAACAAAGTTTTTAAATGTATCTTCATCAGTTATGGTATTGGTGTGAAGGGATACAAGCTTTGGAACCCCATCACTGAGAAGGTTTTGTACAATAGAATTGTAATATTTCATGAGCTGAAACCTTCAGCAACTGATCCACAGCTAGAGACAGATCAAAGAGAAAAGAAGAATGATGCAGTTGAGATTCCTCAAACTCCAAAAAGGGAGAACTACATGGTGTACCTGAAACTGCAGAGAGCTCTAGTAGATTTGAGAGTTTTGAAGAAGAAGAATCACAACCTCAACTAGTGAGAAGGTCTACATGTCAAAAACAACAACCTGATAGGTATGGTTTCTCCATTTCAGATTCAAATTGTTCCTATGCTTTAATTACTAGCACTAAGGAGCCTAGGACTATTAAAGAGGCAATTAATATGCTCGATGCAAATTCCTAGTTGGAAGCCATGAATGAAGAAATGGAATCATTGGAAAAGAATGAAACCTAGGAATTGGTACCTTTGCCTGAAGGAAGAAAGTTTTTTGGTTGTAAATGGGTATTTAAGAAGAAGATTGGTCTTGAGGGCAGTGCTAAGAAGTATAAAGCAAGGTTGGTTGCAAAGGGGTGTTCCTAGGTAGAGGGAACTGATTATGGATAAATATTTTCTCCTATATCTAAGTTGACATCTATCAGATTTTGTTGTCATTTCAGCCACCTATGACTTAGAGATCGAACAGATGGATGTGAAAATAGTGTTTTTCCATGGAGAGATGGAAGAAGAAAATTACATGTCCCAGCCTGAGCACTTCATTGAAAAAGGTAAAGAAATCCTAGTTTGCAAATTAAAGAAATCTTTGTATGGTTTGAAGCAGTCTCCTAGAATGTGGTACCAGAAGTTTGACACCTTTGTGTTATCTATGGGATTTGTGAGATCAAAATGTGATCATTGTGTGTATTATAAATCTAAAAATGATCGTGTCCTTATTATTACCCTGTACGTGGATATGTTTTTCATAGGAAATAGTAAGACTATGATTTTTGATCTCAAGTCTTAGTTGTCTACAAAGTTTGAAATGAAAGATCTAGGTGCAACAAGGTATATTATGGGGATGGAGATAACCAAGGACAAAAATGGCAGAAATATTTGGGTTAGCCAGAGTAAGTACATCAACACTATTCTGGAGAGATTTGATATGAGTGATTGAAAGCAGCTAGTTGTTCCAGTCTTGCAGAGAACGAAGCTATCTATTGAAGATTGTCCAAAATCTACTACGGAGATGGAGGACATGACCAGAGTGCCTTATGCAAGTGATTTTGGCAGTTTAATGTATGTGATGGTTTTTACAAGGCCAGACATTTCCCAAGTAGTGGGAGTACTCAACCGATTTATGGAAAATCTAGGAAGGATGCATTGGGATGTTGTAAAGAGAGCGTTTAGATATCTGAGAGGTACTTCAGAATGTGCTTTGTGTTACCATGTAAATTTGGTTGGATCATAGAGAACTCTCAGCATTCATGGATATGTGGACTCTGATTGGGTAGGGGACATTGATAGTAGAAGATCCACCAGTGGATATAATTTTATGTTAAATGGTGGTGCAATCAGTTGGAAGAGAAAGTGATAGGCTATAGTCACCTTTTCCATGATGGAGGAATAATACATGGCAGCGACTCATGCCTACAATGAATTTGTTTGGCTCAGCCGCTTGTGCACTGATATTGGTTTTGATGCAAGGCAGATCACTATTTGTTGCAACAGTTAGAGTGCCATTTGTTTGGTGAAAAATCCAACTTTCCATGCCAGAACGAAGCATATCAATGTGTAGTATCACTTCACGAGAGATATGGTGGAGAATGGAAAGGTTTCTATAGAGAAGGTGGATACACTAAAGAATGTTGTTGATGCATTGACAAAGCCAGTGGGTATAGAAAAGTCCAGATGGTGTGCCAATTCGATGGGCCTTAGGGCCTATGATCACAAATGAATTCAAAGTCTGGAGGAAGCTAGTAAGTCTTTGTCAAGTGGGAGCTTGTTGGAAAATTTTCCTCAATTTACTAGCTTGGACCTCTGTTAAAGGCTTGACGAGTTTATGTCTCTATCACTTTACTGCGGTGTTCTCTTTTGGTCAGCTTTACCCTTTGGTCACTGAGACTTAGTCTAATCGGCGAGACTCTAAGGGTTGTCATAATGATGGGCCGATGAGTGTGGAATTGGTAGATTATTTGTTGGCCTTAGCTTTATCAGCAAAGCAGTTGTCTATCAACAGGAGGCAATTCTATGCCTCACCGATGTGTCGATGCTCTGCATCAACGGCTAATATCGGTTTTATCCAATGGTGTTGGCTATGTTCTATGGCATCCTAAAGCAGGTATAGCCAAAAACCTTTTCATTGATCAGGATTTCTTATGTGTATGACGTGTGGTGGCTTGTCAAAGAGATGAGCACAGCGAAGAGATGCTGGGCCTCGAGATGCTTTATGTGAAGGTTTTTCTGGCCATGGACACTTGTATGCACCTCGGGAGTTTCCTAGGGAATCTAGCGGATGCCGGTAGTGATTCCCTGAAGGAGCTCTAGAGGCTTCCATGTAGGCCAAGTGGAGAGCATGAGCGGTGGACATGTGGCAGCCTCGAAAGATCATTCCATGTGTTGGTTCACAAAAATGCAGGTTTTAACCATAAGAGTTTGCCAAGCCCTTACAACATTCTTGGACAACATACAAGGCCAATTATACCATTAAACGTTCTACACTTTAGGTTCTGCTAGACCTAGGTGGGTGAACCTATGTCAAACATGTAAATTTAAAATAACTTCCTACCAAACTGTCTACCCACAATGGCAATTGGGAATGGATAGACAAAATGACTATAACTACACCAATTACATAAATGAAAATTTTTGAATATTTTGTTTATAATAAATTCTACACCCTGGGATATGGCAGATCAGTGCCTTCTTTCCATTGGGCAATGGATTCAAAAATGTTACCAATGACATATACACATTCCTCTCTGACACAATTCAAGCTATTAGACACTCTAAGGGATGAAGTTCTAATGACTGGCATGTTTCTTCATCAGTTTATGACTAGCATAAAAAGTGTTGAAATTTATTCTTACTTAGCTCTCCCTCAACAATCCAAAAGAAACCTCATAAACACTTTGACTCACTTACAGAAATTTAACTCTGACTTGTAGACACTAGTAAACGAAATCACACAAAGTAAAGAAATGCACCTTAAATAATTAAAATATAGTTGACATTTAAACTCAAATGATCGAGAGACTCCAAATTAGAGAGAACTAAACATAAATTAACAATTATAACATCACAACAATGAAAATCAGAAAGGAATTCGGTCAAGAAATCATCTCCATTGCACTCTTTCCAAAAGGTTTTTTACTTTATTTTATTCCCAGTTTCCTCTCTCAGAAAAATCTCTCCTTGTTCTCCGACCGAACCCCTGTCACTAGTTCTTTCTAACAATTAATATAACAAATTTCAAGAGTCGCGATTCTTCAATTGATTGGTAAAACTGTTTAATATTCCATGACAAAAATAAAATATTTGATTAATTTTCCTTATTGGCAAATCAAATATTTTAAACTATAGCTTTGCTTTAACTTTTCATTCAATACTTTATCACTTCATGCATTTCACTTTATTTTCTGCTATGAATCTTCCCTTTACACTTACCGCTTCACCACTGCTTTGACTTTTCCACCCGCGGTTGCGCGGTGATCGGCCTTCACTGTCATCTCTGTTATTACCGCTTTACCACAATCAGTGTTTATTCCACTGGAGGCTTCACGGTGACTAACTGTAACTACTCCCTCACCGTCTATTCCTGTCCACCGCACTCACTGTGGTTTGTGCTCTGGCCGGTCATGGTGCAGCGGTAACCTCCAGTTTTTCCCACTAATGATTTACCACTGTCACCGCGGTCTACATGCTAACTGTTGGCAGTACCACATGTGACTGATCCTGACCACTACCTTCGTCCACCACAGTCACCATGATTTCTTCTCTAACTATGTGCGATATCACAGTATACATCTTATGCCAATTCGCCATTGCTACTGCATCACCGTGGTTCGTGCTCTAACTACGTGCGGTACCATAGTATTAACCGCCATGGACTTCCCTACCCCTACCGCTCTACCGCGGTCTTTGTTCTTGTTGGCTATAGTACCGTGGGTTAACCATTAGCCGTCTTCTCTCCATTCATAGCTCAATTTTTGGCTTCCTCTTGTCCAACCACAGTATCGTGGTATCCATCTTCACCAACTGTTGCACTTACTGTCTTTTTCATCACCATTGTTCATCGGTTATCTCACTGCCACCGCGATACCATAGTCAATAAATTGACCACGCGCAGTGTAAGGGTGATTGTTTCATGCCCGCTTTGTTAGCTACTATTGCCATACCACGAGCTCATTGTGGGAGGCCATGGTAAGGCGGTAAAACCATGCCAGGAAATAAATATGACCGCGATGAAAAATATAAGTCAACTATGGCCTTTTTAAATGGCAATAAAGTGTATTTAAATATTATGGATGGAAAAATTGAATTTTCAAGGAGCGGATAGTGAAATATTAGGAATCAAAATGAAAAAATCATTCAAGTTTTTGATGAAAATTTTGGTCCTAACAGTGGCTCCTGTTGGGGATGAGTGATTTTCAAATTAGTGCAAGAATACAGTGTACAACTGGGAGAGCAGACCAAGATATGAATGGTCCAAAAAATGAAGGCAATGGAGGATAGAGGGAATGAAAAAGTGGAGAAGATGGAAGATGGAAAGAGGAGCATGGAGAATGGAAGCAATAATGACCCTAATCTATTGTATATGGAAAGAAAGCAACACTTTCATAAAGGGAATTCTTGAGAATTTCCATGTACTGGCAAACCTATACCCCACAAAATTTCTTAAACTATTGTGCATGGAAATGATATTTAAAGAGGGTAAGTTAATAATTGTCCATGCACTGGCAATCCTTAACCCTCTGTTGATCCTCAAGAGAAGAGATGCTTCAGGAACTACCCATGTACAGGCAACTTCTACTCCTCTCCAGACATATTCTATAGGAAATAGGAGTCTTCACCTCCTTTACCATTTATCACAAAAGGACCCAACCATAAGGCTTCAAACTTGCCATGTTTCCCCTTATCCTGACAACGAGCGTTCCACATAAACACCAAATCATCTTCTTCAAAATTTCTCTCCTTGGCCTTTTTATCAAAAAGGTACTTCATTTGTGACTGTATTTTCACATTTTGCTTTTGACCCACTCTTCTCACTTCATCAAGCTCCATAAGCTGCTCCATTCTTTCCTCCATTGGGTCATAAATATCCATATTTTCTTGCAAAATAAAGTTATAGATTGGCAAGAGATTTTGCAATGGCATCCTAGCCTGTGTCCCATATACCAACTCAAATGGAGATTTTCCAGTTGCCCTTTTCACTGTAATCCTATCTGCCCATACAGCCAATCTTAACTTCGAATCCCATGCCTTTTTTTTGTATCCAGCATCCTCCTTACTATCTTCAAAATATTTTAATTACTTGACTCTACCTGGCCGTTTTCTTGTGGATGGTATGGGGAAAAATAGGAAATATTAATGCCATACATTTTACAAAAATCTCTAAACACATCCCATTATCTATGATCAATCTGACTGGGGTGCCAAATATGGTTATAACATTCTCCATTAGAAAACTCATCACTCCTTTGCTTGTTGCTTGCTTAGTTGGGACAGCCTCCACTCACTTATTAAAATAATTTGTAGCCACTATTATCCACCTATGTCATCCACTTGATCTTTCTTTTATTTCTCCAACGAAATCAACTCCCCATTGGTGAAAAGATGCTTCTACCTGCAAAGGTCTAAGTGGCAATGCTCCCTGATACTTCAACTTTCCTAAAAATTTCTAACAAGCCTCACACTTCCTCACATACGCAAAGGAATCATTGAATACCCTAGGCCAATAATAACCAGCCCTGAGAATCTTGTGTGCAGTAGTCTTAGAAGAATAATGGCCTCCACATATCCCTTCATGCATCTCTCTCAAAACATACTTTGCCTGGGATTCATCTAGACACAACAACAATATACCATCCCTATTCTTCCAGAATAGGTCCCCTTCTAAGAAAACATATTTAGAAGCTTGCAACTTCAAATTTCTCCTTTGATTAACATTCAGTCCTTTGGGGCACTTCATTTATTTCAGATAATGCATCACATTTGTATACCATGGAGTATGCTCAATACTTTCTATGACCTCTTCCTTACCTTCTACACTGCATATTTGGTTTGCCTCAATATTTGTTTCTACCATTAGCCTGGCTAGACCTTGACCTCTTACCAATTTGGTAATTTGAATCTGCATATTGAACTCTTGGATTTTATTAATCCATCTACATCTCTTCCCTGTCACTTTTGTCTACACTAGGATATCCTTCACAGCTACATGTGGGACATAAGCAATTACCTCAGCTCCAACAAGGTAAGGTCTGAAAACTTTTGTTGCTTTGACAAGTGCATAAGCCTATTTTTCCATAATATCATACTTCAAGTTTGACCCCTGCAAAGACTTACTGAAAAAAGAAACAGGCTGCTCATGACCTTCATCATTTTTATGTAACATAACAGCAGGTATGGCGTGAAATGAGGCAAAAGAAAAAATCTGAAATGGTTTAGTAAAATCAGGAGACTTCAAGATAGGGGCTTCTTTGATAGCTCTCTTTATAGATATGAAGGCATCCATAGCTTCAGTAGTCCAGTAGAATTTTTCTCCTTTTTTCAACATCTTAGATATAGGTTTAACAATCTCAACAAAATTGGACACAAACGTCCTAACAAAATTAATCTGGCCAAAAAATGATTGGATAGCTTTGACAGTTTTGGGAATGGGAATTTTATCTATGGAATCTACCCTTTCAAGATCTATCCTAACCCCAGTTTTTGACACAATATGCCCCAAAAGTTTACCCTCTATGACAAAATAATGACATTTTTTAGGATTAAGACATACCATATTCCAAAGCTTTGATGAAGATCTTCTCCAAATCACCAACATGATTCTCTCCCCTTTTGGAATAAGTAGCGAGATCATCTTGATATACCACCATTATAGCATTGATTAGATCTGCAAATGCCACATCCATGGCCCTTTAAAAGGTAACCCCTACATTTGTGAGACCAAATGACATTCTCATATAGACATACATTCCCCATGGTGTAGTGAATGTTGTCTTGTACTGCTCAGATTATTTGACTTTGACCTGGTTATAACCAGGAAATCCATCCATCATTGACACTAGCTCACACCATGTTACTTTGTGCAATATTGCCTCCATATTTGGAAGAGGATAATTATCTTTTAGGGAAGCAAAATTCAAATTTCTGAAAGCTACACATAGTCTTATGTCCACATTTTTCTTCCTAACTGGAACCAAATTTGAGACCCATGTTGAATGCCTAAAGGGTTTTATGATATCTCAATCTTTGAGCTTTGCTAGCTCCTCTTGCATCTTAGGTTCCAAATTTGGGTTGATAGGCCTTTGCTTCTGTCTGAATGGCTTCGTGTCTAGCTTAAGTAGAATCTCATGCTAAAAAAAATCTTCTCTATATGCCTTCAAATCCTCATAAGACCAAGAAAACACATGCTTGTATTTTCTTAGCAATGTAATCAGCATTCTTCTAATAGTTGGTCTTATTTTCTTTCCAATATAAACCCTTTTTGGTGCTAATTTGGTTCCTAGATTTATTTCTTTAATATCTTCCTCCTTAACAAGTGTCTCCTTCATGAGAGAATGACCACTCCCATCATATATTCTCTCCACTCCCACAAGCCCTTTGGGAAGTTTGTTAGTTTTAAGATGCAAAACTTCCTTCCCAAATATAGTTTTTTTCCCATCCACTTCTTCCACAAAAGCATTAAAATCAATCTCTTGTGCCTCATACTGATCTATACAATGAAGAAATTTCAAAAGGTCGGTATCATCATTAAAAAAATTCCAACTATAAATGTTGTCAGGGATAGCAGGTCTTGTTTTGAATTCAACATGAGAAACTCCAACCAAAGTGATATCATCTTTCTTTAAGGCTACACTAGCCAAAACATCAACCATCAAATTTTCAGATCTATCTATCCAATTGATTGAAAATACATCAAATAGTTCCATTGTATCCCACACATTATTCCTATATTATTTCAACCTCTTGTTCTTTGCAACATACTTGGATCTAACTTGTGACACAACTAGCTCATAATCCCCCAAGACAAACAACTTAATTTTATGCTTGACAGCCATGTTCAAAACAATCAACAAAGCTTCATACTTTGCCACATTATTTGTACATTCAAAAGCCAACAAAAATGAATACTTAAATGTTGTACCTTCAGGTGATATGAACATTATCCCAGCTCCATTACCCTCTTGATTGCATGCCCCATCAAAGTACATTTTCTACACACCCTGCTGATTTCTAGAGACAAGCTTATCAATTGGATGAGTATTCACTAATTCTGGCTGAGAAATTGTACTCTGAAACTCCCAAAATCCACATCACAGAAGCAATTAAGTTGTTCTTGAGAGACATACTCAACAATCTTATTCACCCCCGGTTCTCTGTAAAAATTTACTTCTTCACCATTAACTAGTATTGTGGCATAAGATAAATCAAACTGCACATTACCTCCAATTGTTGCAGTCCATTGTCTTGACAGAAGCATTCCAAACTGAAGAGGTGTATCAATCATAGTTATATCAATATTATAGGTGGCCTGTGGGTAAGTTGCCAATTTTACTTCCACAATTTTCATAATCCCCACAACTGGGACAGACCTACTATCCATGGCATAACATTTACCACCCTCAATAGCTATCCACATACCCAATTGTTTCATTACCCCTATTGGAATAATATTCATAGAAGCACCTATCATGCAATTTCTTACCAGTTTACTATACACATCTAAAAATGGTCATGGTTAATCAAACCCGTTAGTTAATTAAATATGAATTATTTAATTAATATTCTTAAGTCATCTACATATAAATAAATTTAATTATTTTTTTGTATTGTTCATTTTCTCAATTCTTCTAGTTTAATTAAATAAATAAGTTTATTTAATTATTTTCTTCTTAATTAAATAAATAGATTTCACAATTTATTTATATTAATTATCACAATTTTAAATTTTAAATTTAAATAATATTCTTCATCTCACATTTAATTAAATATTTCAAATATTTAATTAAAGTGCTTTCTTCTCTTCCACTTAATTAAATATTTCCAATATTTAATTAAAAGCTTTCTTTCTTCCATAATTAAATATTTCCAATATTTAATTAAACGCTTTCTTTCTAATTCTTTATTCTCCTCCACTTAGTTAAATATTTCCAATATTTAATTAAAAGCTTTCTTGACTCAATAATTAAATATTCTATAATATTTAATTAGAAACTTTCTTCTCTCTATATTTAATTAAATATTTTATATATTTAATTAAAGTGCTTTTATCATCTCTCACACATAAATTAAATATTCATTCATTCAATTTATGGAAACACCTTCCATCTTTTTATCAACTTCTTAAACTCTCACCATTCATTTTACAGGTTTGAATCTCAAACGTTGACCCTTGCCAACTGGATTTCTTGCCTTCAAAAATCTATAAATACAGCCCTCTTATGAGTTTAAAAGGACACACCTTGAATCTTAGATTTCATACACAATTACTATAGTTGCATTTCAATATTATCAGCATTCTAGCATCATAGCATTTCAATTTCATAGCTTAAATCATATAGCCATTCACATGCATTTTTAATTAATCTCATTCTCTTAAGTTGCCATTTCAAAAAGTTGATGCTTACACAACTGAGAGCCAACATCTTTAATCAAATCCTTGGAGATAGAGGATGATGGGATGAATTTGAAGAAGCTATTGTCATTAGAGTTTGCATGTATGCTTTCTAGTTAGATTTCTTTAATACAATATATTATCGATGTGTTAGTTTACTATTTGATTAATCCACATTTTCTAACAACACATTTATGGCACCCACCGTGGGGCATTCCCCTATTTTAATCTTTTTATTTGCAGGAATTTTCTGGATAGGTGAGGAACTGGAGTTGCACTTCGACGCATACGATCTTTCTTTCGGTGCATAGAAGGACTGTTTCAGCGCATCTACAAACTGTTTCGGCACATCCAGAGACTGTTTTGGTGCATTCAGGGATTGTTTCGGTGCATTCAAGGATTGTTTCGACACATTCAAGGACTATTTCGGCGCATCCCGGATTGATCTTTTAGCACATCTAGTAACTGTTTTGGCACATTGGGGACTTCTTTTTTTTTAGCACATGCAGGGGGTTTGTAAACGAAAATTTTGATTCTGATGCCATCCGCGAACAAGATTTTTTTATTTTAATTTTAAGGAAAATGAACCAATCTTAGGATAGAAATTTAAAATCTAGAATCTATCAATCCTAGGGTAGTCATCACATGCTATTTTGCAGTTAAAATGAACCCCATGCCTTTTGTGAAGCAATATCTTCACTTAGTTTAGATCATTGTCATTTAGTGCTATAAAAAAAATTGTTTGCTTTGTCTATGGCAATAGGTCTATGCTCTCCCCTTAACTGGGTGACCAAAATACCAGACTGTCTTTTTATTTTCATGCAATGTTTATGCTTTATTACATCCTTTAGAGGGCCTCCTCTTGTGGGAAAAAGTACTCACCCAAGAGGAACGACCAAAGTGGGAACAACCAAAGCCAGGTTTTCCAACCCATTATAATCAAAAGCAAATTCGGGGAAAGTCTACAATTCGATGGTAGTGTGCAAGATAACCATCCCCAAAGCCTTTGTTCTAAAGGTTGGGAGGTCTCCTAAGGAATTTTATCTATTGTCGTGCCGAATGGAAACCTTGACTATGAACCATAGTGTAGAAATCCAGCCGTGTCAGTATCCAAACATCATCTTAATCACAATGCAAGGGGAGGGAAGAATCTGTCCTCAAGACACTCACCATATGTCGCCACAGATTTTTTCCTCAGGGGATTTGGTATCCACTTCCATCACCTTGAGTACGCACCTGGACAAGATAAAAACACGAGTGCCCTCTAGGGGGTGACATGGTTGTGTTATTCGACACGATTTTAAGTTGTGGGTTGTGATTACAATGATGACCTATTTGACAACTAAGAGTGAGTCTGCTTGGAATGCTTATCTTGTTTAAAACCTATGACAACCTCAAGAACATACACTCTTTGTTTAGATTTTAGGATTAACAAAACAATTGTCTACTTCTCTATGTTGTGTTTTTCACATTTAAATCAGATTAAGATCATCCAAAAATATCAAACTATTCAAACATGTATGTCTTAGAAATCTAAACGGATAATTTAGTGCATCCCTAGTCTATTTTGGCGCATTTTTTCTCTATTTCGACGCATTGGTGCTCTATTTCAGCGCATTTGTGCTCTGTTTCAGCATATATGTGCTCTGTTTCAGCGCATATGTGCTATGTTTCGGTGCATCTGTGCTCTATTTCGGCACATCCATGTTCTATTTCGGTGCATTCATGCTCTATTTCGGTGCATCTATGTCCTGTTTTGGCGCATAGGGAGTCTATTTTGGCGCATCTATGCTCTGTTTCGGCACATGTGTTTTCTGAACCTAGGTAGCTTTCTGACATTCAAAAATCGATCTTCCCAATCTAGTCTTTTCCATGCTCAAAGTTTGGAAGTCTGCAAATTTTGCCAAGAAATCTCTAGAAAGGAAGATTAGAAAGCCAAAGAAATCTCTCAGTCATAAGAAGTTATTGAAAAAGAAGAAATTTCTATACCAAAGTTGAAAGGTCTTACTTGAACACAGGACCTTTATTCACCGATATCACAACTATATTAGAGGTTTCACTGATGATTATGTTGTAGAACCTTTATACTCACAAGCCTTCTTTCAAAGAAGAGCCCTTTCTCAAAGGCACAACCATATTCAGCGTAATTGTTATTCTTATATTCCCCAACCTGCAATTATGTACACTACTCATCCCAGTCAAATTCTGCAATAGAAAACTCAAGCACATTAGGTATTCGTCAAACTCATCTTTTTACAAATCCACGATCAAACCTCACAAAGTGCAACATCATCTCTCTTTTTTATCTTTGGTTTAATTCCCACAAATAGGATTTTCATCCTTTCAAATCTAGGAATCACGAGCTAAAGATTAAAAATCTTTTAATTCATAAAATCTTCATTCTATCTTGACTATCATATCCATCAAACATTGCACTATTTCATCGTTTTGATCAAGGTTATTAGAAGTTGAGTAAAGCTTATTCCTGTTGTCATGAGATCTCAAAATCACATAGAAAAAGATGAAAGTACAGTAAGCAAAATGGGTGGTAATAGTGAAAGGGAAGAGATCCCCTGTCATAATTCAAATACTGAAGAGATAACAAAAGAAAAGCTCCAAGAAGCAGAATAGGATCCCCAATTCCATACTCTTATGGAAAGGATTTTAGAATGAAACAAGGAAAGATATTTCCTTTCATTAGTTAATCAAGGAGCTAAGTTACCTATTGATTTTGACACAGAGGGTATTAAAGAAAATATTGAAACTCCTCCTAATGATTTTAGTGCCCTCACTCAACAGATCAAAGAATTACAAGGGCAGATAAAAGAAATGCAAGGGGGTACCACAAAGAAGTATGTTTTGGATGGAATATGTCCTTATCCTTTTGATAGGAGTCTTTGAATGATTCCTTTTCCAAAACATTGTGAAATCCCTAAATTTGATAGGTATAATGGGAAAGCTAACCCCATTCTACATATGTGGGATTTTTGAAATATGAGCTTAGAATTCGCTCATGACAATACCTACTTAATGTGATTGTTTCCATGAAGTCTGGGTGGACAATCCATGGAGTGGCTTTCAAAGATCACTCCCCCCATCAAAACCTTTGAGGAGTTAATAAGCAAGTTTATATCATAATACTCCTACAACATACAACACCAGATAACCATGCTTGATCTTTATAAGGTGAAACAAAAAGTAGGGGAATCTTTCACTACATTTTTGCAAAGGTGGAGAAGGGTGTTTGCTAGATACTCTCACCCTGTTCCTGAAATAGAAAAGATGGAGATCTTTATCGATAGTCTGAATCACGAAATAAGTTACAAACTAAATCTTCATTGTCCTCAATCATTTGAGAAATTGATTGAAAACGTGATTACTATTGAAGGTGCTTTGATCAAGCATGGAGTTCTGAAAATTGATAAAGAAAGTTCAAATTTGTACAATAACAACAACAACCATAATAACAGCAATGACAAGTCCCAATTTTGGACTCGAAATAAAAATGTTGTGAATGATGGGGTAGTAGATGCTAACAACGTGAATGTGAAGCCTACCATCCTTAATGTTTCAGGTGTTCAACATAGCAATAATGCTGGAAATTCTAGCACCCAAGGCAATGTTTCCAATCAAGGGAACACAACTAATAATCGTGGAAATAATTCTAGCAATAATCAAAATTCAAATATGCCTAGATCTCCATATTTTTTGAATTGATGGAGTTTCACTCCCTTGGGCCAATCTTTGGAATCCATTCTCAAAGATTTATTGAATCAAAACGCTATTACATTACCACCACAAAGAGACTATGAGCCTTGAGTTAAACCACCATCGTGGAATGACTCACACTTCTGTGATTATCATAGGTGTAAAGGTCATAAGACAAACAATTGCGAAGGGTTGAACAATATTGTTCAGGATTTGATTGATAACCATACCATCATAGTTGAGAGACATAATATCAATGATGACCATCAAGCATTCAAGGATCCTCTCCCCAATTATCAAAAAGGGGAATCTTCAGGTGACAAAGGCAAGAATGTTAATTATGTCCATGATGTCATTATCAATCATATTTATACTGATGATCTGCAAATCAACGATATCTGAATCAACGGTAAGAAAGAATATTGATAAGTCAATGCTACCGCCAAGGGACAAGCCAAAATCATTGTCAAAGGAAGCTCATCTAAAGCGGCAATTCCCCCTCCAAGTCAATACAATTTGGTTGATCAACTACAAAAAACATCAGCCCAAATTTCTATCTTGGAGCTTTTAAATTTATCACCTACACATAAGGACATTCTAGAAAAGGCCCTTGTTGATACAACTATATCCCCTGATCTGGATATCAATAAATTTCAAGCCATGGTGGGACACTTGTTCACAACCGCATGCTTATCCTTTTCTGAAAAGGATGACTCATCCATAACCCATCCACATAATTCATCACTATACTTAGAGATCATGGTTCACAAATCCCACATTAGACGTTTCCTCATAGATGGGGGAGCCGGATCAAACATTTGTACTTTAAAATTGATCCTCGCTTTGGGATATTCAGCAGAATCTATAGATTCATGAAGGAAGATTACAATCAAGGCATATGATGATGAGGAAAGGACTTCCAAAGGCCTCATCATGCTACCAATCAGAGTGGGACTTGTTGTGAAGAATACCTTTTTTCAAGTTCTCGATCGAGATCTAACTTATAACATACTCTTGGGTCATCCATGGATTCACGACATGCAAGTTGTTCCATCTACTTATCATCAATGTTTGAAGTTTTCATATGATGGAAAGGAACAATACCTTCTAATCACATTAGCAGTCAAACTTGCTCTAACCTAAGAGCAACTCAGGACACACTCGTCCCACACAATAGAGAGGCCTTGGGCATCTCTACCTCCAAGTACAATGAACAAGCTAGTGAAATGATAAGTAATTTTGGAACCAAGCTAAAATTGAAAGATAATGGAGTGGGAGAATATTCTTTGTCTTTCTATTATTTACCCATATCTCCAAGATCCCATGGTCAACCATCGACATCCATACAACAGGCTACAACAGCTCTATCCTCAACTTCAGTTCCCATCACCAAGTTCAATGGAGTATTTATCAAATAAAATGAAACAAAAGATAGAGCTATCCTTGATTGGTTCTATAAAGATGAAGAAGAATCGGTACATGTCAATTTGCCCATAGAACAATATGGAAAGGGTTATGTTATCATGCAACAAATGGGTTATGAAGGAAATGGCCCTATAGGTAAAAGGAAAGAGGATATTGTTGAACCTGTCCAACTAAAAACAATGCACCCAAACAATAAGACTGGGTTAGGATATGGTGAAGACACAAATGAAGAAGTGATACAAAGAAGGTCTAAAGAGGAGTTAACTGAAACAATCTTGAGAATTCATGCAAACAATTCTAACACTGACTCCAATGAATATGAATGGAATGACTTCTCTAATGATACTTTTATCTCAGAGAAAAGGGTGGATGTCATACACAAATACACACCTACATTCTTACAAGGGGAAATCTCAAGGCCTCTGCTTGATTACGTCCTACAAAGCGATCATGATTCAAGTGAAACCGATTTGATTCAAAGCGAGAGAGATCATTCACAGGAGGATTCCATCCTAGACCTCCCTTATGACGATGTTAACAATAGCATCATGACCCTAACGGATAGCAACCTTACTCATCCTAATGATCCATTTCCTTTGGTCTATCCTAAACTCATTGATTGGGAACAAATCGCACCCATTGATGTCCCAACTTTTCCTAATGACGAAACCATCATAAATTTTATTTATTCATCCCAACTGGAAACAAGTTCCACCAGGGAATCACAAGATCAGAGTTTTCGACAGGAAAGTGCCACGTTTCTCAGCTATGAAATAAATAACATAAAAGAAGGATCTAATGGTGAAAACCTAACAAAGGTAGTATTAGATCAAGAAAAGAGAAAAATAAAAAGCGTATCCAATGGTGAAAACCTTTCAAAGGTGCCAAAGGATGGGAAACTTGACACTCTTCCGGAGCATTATTAGGAAAGGTCTTCTATTTTAATCGTACCAACAGAGGCACTCAATATAGGTACTACAGAAAAGCCCAAAGTTTTGCAATTGGGTGCATCTCTAACAAAAGAGGAAATACCTAGATTCAAAAACTTTCTCAAGAACAATAAAATCATTTTTTCATGGCCCTATGCAGATATGCCTAGATTAGACCCAGATCTCATTATCCATCATCTATCTATTGTGTCGGGGGCAAAACTTGTGAAGTAGAAACTCAAAAAGATGCATCGACATGTTACATTACTGGTTAAAGAGGAATTAAAAAATATTTTAGGTGTCGGATTCATTCGGTCTATGGACTATGCAGAATGGATCTCCAATATCGTACATGTTTCAAAGCCAGATGGAGGGATCAAAATTTGCACAGATTTCAGGGATTTGAACAAAGCATGTCCTAAAGACGATTTTCCTCTACCCAACATAGATATGATTGTTGATTTGACGGTTGGGCATGCAATGTACTCATTAATGGATGGATTTTCAAGATACAACTAGATAAATATTGCACCAAAGGATCACGATAAAATAGCGTTCACATGTCCTTGGGGTACTTATTGCTGGAACGTAATGCCATTTGGGTTGAGGAATGTAGGAGCTACATACCAATGAGCAATGACAATGATTTTTCATGATATGATGCATAAATTCATGGAAGATTGCATTGATGATCTCCTCGCCAAATCTAACACCAAGGAAGGACACATAGATATCTTATCTAAAAATTTCAAAAGAATGGAACAATTCAAAGTGAGACTTAATCCAAAGAAATGTGTCTTTGGAGTGAAATATGGAAAGCTACTAGGTTACATTGTATTAGAAAATGGAATTGAAGTGGATCCAGCTAAAGTACAAGCGATTCTTGATATGCCACCACCAAGGAACATTATTCAACTACACTCTTTGCAGGGATGGTTACAATCCATTCGAAGATTCATTGCTCAACTGGCAGATAAAATTTTACCCTTTACACACCTTTTACAGAAGAATATTCCATTTAAGTGGGAAGACAAATGTGAAGCCACATTTTATCAAATAAAGTAGTATCTCATGAATCCACCAGTATTAATTCCACCAGTATAGGGTGCCCCTCTCATATTATATATTTATGTCACGGAAGTATCTTTCAGAGCATTATTGGAACAGGAAGACAATTCAGGAAAAGAGGGAACAATTTATTACATCAGTCAAACCTTGACAAGTCATGAGCTAAATTATACCTTCATTAAAAAATCTTGCTTAGCAGTGGTGTTCACTTCTCAAAAGTTACAACACTACATGCTAACTCATACAGTAAAGCTTGTGGCTTAGATTGACCCACTCAAATATCTTCTAAGTAAGGCAACCTTAACTGGAAGGTTAGCTAAATGTGTTATGATCCTAAGTGAATTTGATATTCATTATGTGGATCGAAAATCTATCAAGGGATAGGTAATTGCAGATCAATTAGCAGAAGCACCAATACAAGCAGAACACCCAATACACATTTATTTTCTTGATGCCGATGTATTCATAGCAATTATCCAGCAATCATGGGCGCTCTACTTTGATGGTTCTTACACTCAACATGGTTTAGGAGCAGGGATTATTTTTATTACACCTCAAGGACATACAATTCCAAAATCTTATCAGTTAATTTCTCCTTGCACAAACAACATAGCTGAGTATGAGGCATTAGTAATTGGCATAAAAATTGCAGTAGACTAGAAAATCATAGAACTTCAGGTTTTTGGTGATTCACAACTTGTTATAAATCAAATCAACGACGAATATCACACTAAAGATAAAAATTTGCTACCTTACAAAAGAATGGTGGTGATTTCAAGAAATACTTTGTTAACATCAAGTTCATACAGATTCCACGTATTGATAATAAAGCAGTAGATGCTATGGCTACAATCGCCTCTCTACTCCAGTTAATAGAGAATCAGACACGGTACAATTTCATGGTGGAAAAATTGTTTTCTCCCGCCCATGACAATCTCAAAACTCAAATCATTTGTCATTTAACCAGTTCTAATTCTCCCTTATATGGCCAAATTTACACTTACCTAAAGGATACTAGTTTACCCTTAGACTTGTCTAGGAATCAGAAAAGAAATTTCATCCATCAATCATCCCATTACACCTTAATTGATGACGTCTTATACCAGCATGGTCTGGATGGTACCCTCCTTAGATGTCTCGAACGCGATGAATCCGAAAAGGCCTTACAAGAAGTACATGGTGGAATTTGTGGGACACACTCAAGTGGACTAACCTTAGCAAAGAAACTTGTGAGATTAGGTTACTATTGGCCAACCATGGAGAAAGAATAATTCATCTTTGTGAAGAAATGTGTGAAATGTCAAATTCATGGGAATCTCATTCATGCTCCTACTCAAGAATTACAACCTTTCACCACAACATGGCCTTTCGCTCAATGGGGATTGGACTTGGTTGGTAAGATACACCCATCATCTTCAAATGGACATAAATTTATCATTACAGCTACTGAGTATTTCACTAAATGGATTGAAGTTGTTCCCCTAAAAATTGTTACTGGCAAACTAATATCTTCATTCATTTTGAACTATATCATCTTTCGATATGGTATTCCCAACTCCATTATCATAGACAATGGCCGACCCTTTAAAAATCAAGATGTTGATGAGCTATGTGAAAGATTCCGCATCCAACATGGGTTCTCTACACCTTACTATCCATAAGGGAATGGTCAAGCTGAGGTTTAAAATAAAACAATTCTGAATATTTTGAATAAAATGGTGAATGAAGCAGGACGTGATTGGCATGTCCAATTAAATCCAGCATTATGGGCATATAGAACAAGCATTCGCACACCAATAGGTGCTACTCCCTATGCTTTGGTCTATGGAGCGGAAGCTATTCTACCACTAGAATTTGAGATTCCTTCACTTCGAGTATCACTCAAGGGGTTAATCAATGATGAAGACTATAGAGTATCAAGGTTGCAAGAGCTAGAATTGCTTGATGAACAGCGTCAAACTGTAGTTAACCATTTGAAGGGATATCAACAAGTTATGTCCCGCGGGTACAATCACAGAGTCAAACCATAAAATTTTCAAGTGGGTGACTTGGTTCTCAAATAAAACCCTCGTAATCAATAGGATCGGGAAAATAAAGGCAATTTCGAACCAAATTGGTTGGGCCCTTTCGTTATTGTTGCAGCATACGGATCGGGGGAATATCAGTTGACAACATTAGAAGGGGACCTGTTTGAAGATCCGACCAACAACATTCACCTGAAGAATTTTTATGCCTGAGGAAATATCAAAAATAATATAAAAAGTCCTAAGAAAATATCAAAAACAATATAAAAAGTCCTGAGAAATACAAAAAAATCAAAAAGAGCAAAAAAAATACAAAAAAATCAAAAAGAGCAAAAATACAAAAAAAAATCAAAAAAGAAAAAAAACTATTGCCTTGATGAAAACCTAGAAAATAGGCATCTTGGTAATAGCAAAAAAAAATATAAAATCAGGAAAAGGTGCAATAAAAACGAATGGTGAAAACCTGGCAAACAAGTATTGTTTGTGATTTTGTTTGGCTCTCTCATCTATTTGGATTCCTCTTGTGTATCCATCTTTTCATCGGCATCATACACATGCCTCACCATTACCATTTACATTGCATCATATCCTTGAAACGACAAGGACCTCATCATGTCTTGATGAATTAGGATTTTCCTTAGTATTAGTTGTGTCTAACAAGAGTCGAAGTACAAGGTCACTAGGGGGCAGTTCGCTTCTTGGAGTTTTTTTTTAGCAAACGGCAACATGTGTCTAGAATCAAGTATCAAGAAACAACAAACTTGTCCAATTAAAATGAGTTTGCATGACTGTTTCAACAAATCAACAAATTGGATGATCTAAATCTGAATAAAATAAATGATAAACTTAAAGCAATAAGTTGCAATTGTTGTTTTGATATTTGATGACATCATGTCTTTGGAGTGGTTCAATGATGTACTGAACTAGAACCACAAGGAAGAAGTATGATTTTTCTTTGCTTGTTGTTTGTAAGCTAATCGTTAGTATTGTGCAAATTTGTCATGGGACATGCTCTACAATGTATCATTGATGATATTTCAAAATTTGCATAGGAAAATGGTTAACTTTTGTCTGTTTATGCAAACAATACTCAAATCATCTTGGTTCAATTATACCTCGATGCTTGTATTAACTTGCTATATTACACATCATAACAACAGTACTTAGGTCATCATTGGTGCTAACATACCCTTTGATGCTCGTACTAACTTTCAACATACCAAAAGGCTCAATGATGAAAAGCAAGCACAACATGAAATGGCAACAAGAAGAATAGTTCATTACTGCATTTTAGGACTACATAATTCATTTTGCATCTTTTTGGGGCTATTTCAATAGATTTTTGAGGGTTGACCAAATTCTTGGGTATCTTTTCATACAACAATTGAGTATGACTGGACATTTGTTACATCTCATTCCGTTATCATTAACATCCATTTCACCATCATTTATTTTATCATTATCTTGGCATTCACATTTTGCATCATCATTTCATTATATTCATATCATATGCATAAGTCATTCATTTGATAATTCATTTCATATTACATTTTCATTTCATAAACATTAACATTTACATTTGTATTTTGATTCACATCATCTACATTAATAATAAAATTGCATCCATAAAATCCATTTCACATCATCATTTAGGTTATCATGATCCGTTCCACTACATTATTATCATATTACATTATTACCCATGTCATGTGCATATCATATTAGATCTTCATAACCATATCAGTCATCCATTATCTCATTTCATCATGTTCCATTTAAACCATGCATCATATCATTTTCACATCATTAAAATCATTTCATTACATCTTACATCTTGCATTCATTACATAAATTATGCACGAAAATCATTTTAAAATTGCATCATACATCATCCTATTGGGATCATTTCATCACATCTCACATCCTGCATTATCATACATAAAATGAAAGAAAATTATTTGCATCATCATACATCACGACAATCATACATGACATAGCATATAGAAATAAAACATGCATCCATCACATAAGCATAAATCATCCATAACACATACATAATCGAATCACCACTGCATCTCATTAATCTCATCAAAACAAATGTCCCGAAATACAAAGATATCAAATGTTTCAAAAAGATATATCAAAAACAATGGAATCAATGTGTCAAACAATGCTCATCACTAAGGGGCATCTAGCCATGGAACATGACTTTTGTTTCCTCCTAAGGTAGTGGGTCTCGATGGATCTCTGCTCCTAGAAGCTCTGACCTCTCGTCTAACTGGCTGGCCCACACTCCTGGTAACAATCCTGGAATGACTGTGTGAATGGGTCCAAGACCGAGTACTCGACTGTGTGAAGGAAATCCTCCTCTTAGGAGGTACGGCATCGAAATACCTCATCCTCTAATACTCAGCCTCCCAAGCAGTCTCCAAACCCTCTGCCACAACCTCTCCAATAGAGGTGCTCTCAACTGATCTGAGTAGTCTCTCGGCTACCCCCTCAGCCTGTACACATCTCTCCGAATTGTCCCTCTCGACCATTGTCCCTCTCGATCATAAGTTGAGCTACCTATGGGTCAGGAGGTGGTGGTTGTGCAATTTGTGCCTGCAGCTGACTGATTGTACCCTGAGCCTGTGCCAACTGACTCCGCAAAGCCTGAACCTTTGCCTACAATGCATCAATCTATCCCTATGAGGGAGCCCTGATAATGATCCGTGGAGTTGACATGCTCTACTGGTCCACCACTCTCGAGGTCTATGGCCTCATCCTGAAGGGAACATCAAATGAATAAATTTTTCCTCTGCCCCCACCACCTTCGTCATCCCCACTGTCATCATTGTTGTCATCCTGGCTATCAGAATTATCCTCCTCATCTCCCTCCTCATCAATATCCATGGCCGCAGCATCCTTTTCCCCTACCTGAGTCTCTCCCTGTGGCTACCCTGTTGCTGCCTGTGCATGCACCTGCCCTCGCCCTCATTGTATCACCGGTCCTCCCATCAATGGGGCAGGCTCCTCTGGACTAGTAAATCTCAGAAAGGGATATGTGTAAAAGTACGTCGCATACTCGTTTGTCATCCCTGCATCTGTAACCTTTGGATGCATAGCCCACTGATCTGGCTACAACTCCAAATACTCTGCTTGGGTTGCCTCAATCTTCACAGTGGGACCCCACTCTGGTATATCCTCATGGTGCCTGGCATAATGTGTCACACCCTGTGGCATCATCTATACTAACCCCAGCTACCTCAAGACTCTCATCACCAAAAACTGCTCAATAATGTATGGGATGCATCCAATCAAATATTTGGATCTCATACAGTAGGGCAACTCTAAATCATTTGTCTCCCAGAGATCACAATCTACATACGGTCTCCAGATAACTGTATCCAGATCATCTAGAACGCTTCACCAATACTCCAATTTTCCCAGCCTCGGTTGGACAAGAGGCCTTGTGTATGCATAGGCATATGGGAACCCAAGGGGATGATCCCTCTGAACAATGGGACGCGTAATGGCAAAATTCTCCCATGCAAATATCTGTAGAAGATTAACTCTGCAAGAGAGACTCTTTCAATCTGTGTACATGACATGATGAAGATCGTGGTACAAATGGGAAAGCATACATGATCCCCATGCATATCTGGTCCCATGGCGAAGCATATCCTCCAAAATCCTCCCCCATCCAGCTGATAGTCCCTTTGCCCTATGATCAAGACAAAGGAAACCACCAATCATACCTGCTAAAACTGAAGGCAGTGGGGCATATCTCTCCATCATCTCCTTCTAGGGAAGCTCATATCCAGAGACATGCAGATCCTGGAAGACTCACCTAAGTGCATCGGTCCCCTGATCTCCTTGTGATCATAGATCACAAGCTCCCCAACTATCGGAATACCCAGAATCCTATACACGTCCTCAGGCGTCACTGTAATCTCTCTTGTCGGCAGATGAAAAGTGTTATGCTCGTTGTGCCATCTCTCAGCCAACACCGTCACAATACCTTGTTGACCCGATACTGCGGGATCCTCAACAATGGACTCAAACCACACTAGTGTATAGCCTCTAGATCATCATGTGATAGTCGGGGAATCATCTCCCATGTCTGAGGAAATCTCTCTCTAATCTGGAGGAGGTTAAAATCCTCCTTTACAACATCATCAAGCAATCATACAAATCAATCAACAAGCAATCTCTACTCAAATCAGTACATCAAGCAAGTTCAATCAAATCGACACTATTTTTGTTTTTCATATCGCATGGAAGCAAATCTATCATCGCTTATTTGTTTTTCATATCACATGGAAGCAAATCTATCATCGCCTATTTGTTTTTCATATCGCATGGGAACAAATTTAACAGTCGACATGACACAATATCTATCTATTTGAATTTCAAACGAGAAAGTAAATCTATCATCGCCTATTTGTTTTTCATATTGCATGGGAACAAATTTAACAGTCAACATGACTCAATATCTATCTATTTGACTTTCAAATGGGAAAGAAAATCTATCTTCGTCTATTTGTTTTTCATATCACATGGGAAAAAATTTAACAATCAACATGACTCCATATCTATCTATTTGACTTTCAAATGGGAAAGCACATCTATCATTACTATTTGTTTTTCATATCGCATGGAAATAAATTTATCAAACTTACTTGTTCTTCAAGCATGCAGACAAGTTTCTCAATTCAAGCTAATCTATTCTTGATGTTATTAAAAAGCATAAAATCAATTGGCTAATTTAGCAACACTCATCAAGCACTTATCAATATTTCTTCAAAATTTCAAATTTGAGAAAAATCCCTAGATGCGCCAAAATAGGCCATCAATGTGCTAAACCATGTATGCGCAACTTTACACCATGGATGTGCTACAACAGACCTTATATGCACTATTTCCGTATGCACTATTCTATCTACGAAATGCGCTACAACAATCACCCAATGCGCCAATTTTCCTATGCGCTAATCTAGTATCCTACTTGGCAGCATTTCTGTATGCGCTACTTTAGGTACCCTATGTGTGACTCTTTTCAACCTATGCGCTACTTTGGATGCGTGACTTTATCTCCCGTATGTGTGATACTATGGCTCGTATGTGCAAAACCAGGATGTGAAAAATCTAAAAATTGCAAAAAACACGGAAAATCATCAAAAAAAATTACGAAGGTCAGGTTGACTTACCGAAGGTCCGTACGCAGTTGGTCACTGATACCAGTGGGCTCACTCGTATCTGTGGCACTCATAATGGATCGGCATCGCGAATATCTCTCTCAGAGCTCTAAAAATTCCTAAAGGTTACTGTTCAAATGACAATAACTTTTCACCTTTTTCACCTTTTAAGGGGTAAAAGTGGGAAAATATTCAAATTTTTGGCAAAACAGAGTGCTATTTCAAGAGCTAAATCACTAATTTTCCTCCGAAAATCATTTCGATTCTTTTATCTTGTGATTTATCTCTCAAGGGGGCATATAACATCAGTAAATTCCAAAATTTTGGGGCAAAATTCTTTGAAGCAATGTGTAAATCACATCACTTCAAAGAGGGGCAAAATGTACACATCTAAAAATGGTCATGGTTAATCAAACTTGTTAGTTAATTAAATATGAATTATTTAATTAATATTTTTAAGTCATCTACATATAAATAAATTTAATTATTTATTTATATTGTTCATTTTCTCAATTCTTCTAGTTTAATTAAATAAATAAGTTTATTTAATTATTTTCCTCTTAATTAAATAAATAGATTTCACAATTTATTTATATTAATTATCACAAGTTTAAATTTTAAATTTAAATAATATTTTTCATCTCACATTTAATTAAATATTTCAAATATTTAATTAAAGCGTTTTCTTCTCTTCCACTTAATTAAATATTTTCAATATTTAATTAAAAGTTTTCTTTCTTCCATAATTAAATATTTCCAATATTTAATTAAACGTTTTCTTTCTAATTCTTTTTTCTCCTCCACTTAATTAAATATTTTCAATATTTAATTAAAAGCTTTCTTTCTTCCATAATTAAATATTTCCAATATTTAATCAAACGCTTTCTTTCTAATTCTTTATTCTCCTCCACTTAGTTAAATATTTCCAATATTTAATTAAAAGCTTTCTTGCCTCAATAATTAAATATTCTATAATATTTAATTAGAAACTTTCTTCTCTCCATATTTAATTAAATATTTTATATATTTAATTAAAGTGCTTTTATCATCTCTCACACATAAATTAAATATTCATTCATTCAATTTATGGAAACATCTTCCATCTTTTTCTCAACTTCTTGATCTCTCACCATTCATTTTATAGGTTTGAATCTCAAACGTTGACCCTCGCCAACTGGATTTCTTGCCTTCAAAAATCTATAAATAGAGCCCTCTTATGAGTTGAAAAGGACACACCTCGAATCTTAGATTTCATACATAGTTACTATAGTTGCATTTCAATATTATCAGCATTCTAACATCATAGCATTTCAATTTCATAGCTTAAATCATATAGCCATGCACATGCATTTTCAATTAATCTCATTCTCTTAAATTGTCATTTCAACAAGTTGTTGCTTACACAACTAAGAGCCAACATCTTTAATCAAATCCTTGGAGATAGAGGATGATGGGAGGAATTTGAAGAAGCTATCGTCATTAGAGTTTACATTTATGCTTTCTAGTTAGATTTTTGTAATACAATTTTTTATCGGTGTGTTAGTTTACTGTTTGATTAATCCACATTTTCTACCAATACATTTACCATTTATGAGTAGGGCAGTAAAAAATGGATCAGTCTATGGTGCATTCATCAATGCATCATTTAGGCCAACTTTTGCAACTTTTATCTTTCCTTTCTTATCAGCAATTCCAAGATTCTCCTTTTGTTCAAATTCTATATTTTGATTCTTCCCACTAGAGATCAATTGAATAGCACTTTCTTTATATTCTTTAATTTTCATCATTTCAAGTAATGGGACAAAAATCTTTACCTAAGATAAAGCTTGCACAAAATCAAAAGATGCACCTTCAGCTCTTATCACCTTCCTTTGTTTTGTTGATTCGCCTTTGTTTTCCTCTTTCTCTCTTTTTGATGTTTGATCCATCTTTTGTTTGCTCTTGGAGCATTCTTTATTCTCTTCTCTGGGGACATACTTTTGTTCTTTTTTATTAGGGTGCTCATCATTTGTCTTTTTTGATATTTCATGGGGTATCTTCTTATTCCTCAAAAATATTCCTCTTGGAACACCTTCATTTTCATTTATTGTTCTATTCCTCAATCGATATTTGCTTTTAGCCTGCTCAACTACAGCAATAGTAAATCTCTTAATTTCATCCTTAGGTGGTCTCCTCATATTTCTCTTATTAGGCTGATTTGATGTGGTAGGAGGACCTTGTTCATCATCACTTTCTTCATAATTAGAAAAAAATTGTTGCTCTGCCATGTGAACATTATATTTTTGATGATCAACATCATATTCATATCCTCCTTCTTCTGAAGATGAATACCCTTGCTCTACATAGTGAAAAATATGAGAAGTCAAATAGATATTATTATCTTTTTCATTATTGTTTTTCTCCATATCCTTTCCTGATACTGACTGAGCTACAACACAATGTTCTGAAGAATGTGGCATGTCACATATTGAACACCAAGGACTATTATCAACCATGTATGTCCCTCTCTTCTTCAAAGGATCGGGTGTCTCTTTATTTCTTGGCCTATTATCTACCATCGACTTTCCATCTCTCCAATTCCTATTATAGGGCATATCATGTAGTCTAAGCCTTTCATTCCTATATGTGTTTTCTTGTTTATTTAGAGGAGCATATTGGGGAACCCTAGGGTTATCCCTCTTGGCCATCATCCCTGCAGCCTTCCTGTTATTTTCAATAGTAAGCGCTATCCTTTGAGCTTCAGCCAAATTTGTAGGACCTTTGTTCCTAAGCTCCTATCCCATCTTAGGATCAAAAGATTTTAAATAAATGCTCAATGCAGCAGGATCATCCAATTTAGATCCAGGAGGTATCTTATTATGCAATTTAGAAAACCTCTAGTTGAAATCATAAGATGACTCATTTTGATGCTTCTGGATAGTCACCAATTTGTGCAATGCAAATTCAGGTGCATATTGATTCCCATATTGCTCAAGAAATTGTTCATAAAACACATGAATAGAATCAATAGAAGCTATTGGCAGACTATTAAACCAATCTCTAGCATCTTCAATTAGTGACATCATAAACAACCTCATTTTCACATCTTCATACTATATATCCAAATCTTACAAAAAGGTATTAAAACTCCTTAAATGTTCCTCAAATGCAATTGTACTACTTCCTATGAATTTTGGGACAAGACTTCTCCAACTATTGTCCATAGGATAAGGACATATTTGAAATCCAGCCAAGTCAAATTGCATGATCATGGTTGCATATTGTGGAGGAGGATTTTGGTAATACTGATGCTGATACAATGGATTATTATTTGCCACATATTGTTGACCTTGTGGGGGTACATTTTGTTGATAAGGAGGTGGTTGTACACCTTGATGTTGTGGTGGAGCATTTTGATGTCTATTTGGTTGATTTTGATGGACCTGTGGGGCTTTTGATGGGCCTGCATCATTGTTCCCTTGCCTATGAGGTGGCACATATTTTTGTAAATTAGCCATTTGAGTGTTGATATGAGCTTTTCTTAGTTTCAACTCTTCAAGTTCTCTGATTGCTTGGAGTCTCTGGTCATATTCTATTCTTGTTTTCTCCACTTCTTTCCTCTCATATTCCAGTCTTGCATTTATTTCATCTCGAGCCATATGTTCATAGTTCTCCTCAAAGGTTGCTTCATAGCCAAGTCCATCCTGATTCTCTTCAAGAAAAGCCATTTTCTGATCATATTCATGTTGTCTTCTTTCTCTTTCAGCTTCACATTCAACCATGAACTCTTCAACTTTCTTAGGATCTGGTTGATAGAATGGATTCCTCTGTTCCTCGGGAGTACGAGGTTCTCTGGAAGGGATGTCTTCATTTTCTAGTGTACCATATGAGTTGTGTGTCTCCCCAATGATGCTTTTGATGTTTTATTTTTGTTTCATGGTCCCATGTCATCAGTCATCTTCTTACCTTTATCATTCTTCTCTGTCCATTTATTTTTTCCAGTAGGACCATCACCATCTTTGTACAAAGACCTTCTTCCTTGCATTTTGGGAGCAATTGTGATGATCTAAACTCTAGGAAGATTCCTTTCTGATATATACTTCACTTTATCAATTTCAATGCACTTGTTCATTTAGACTTGCCACTCACCTTCCAAAAGTGATAAAATCTACAATTCTTTATTCCCAGCAAAGTCTTCTACAAAATATTGACTCTATGACAAAGGCTTATTTGAGATTATGATCCCCAATAGAGTCACCAAACTATTGGTTCTCAAAAATGCAGGTTTTAACCATAAGAGTTTTCCAGGCCCTTACAACATTCTTGGACAACATACAAGGCCAATTATACCATTAAACCTTCTACTCTTTAGGTTCTGCTAGACCTAGGTGGGTGAACCTATGTGAAACATGCAGATTTAAAATAACTTCCTGCCAAACAGTCTACCCACAATGGCAATTGGGAATGGATAGAAAAAATGAATACAACTACACCAATTACACAAATGAAAAGTTTTGAATATTTTGTTTATAATAATTTCTACACCCTAGGATATGGCAGATCGGTGCCTTCTTTCTATTGGGAAATGGAGTCAAAAATGTTACCAATTACATATACACATTCCTCTCTGACACAATTCAAGCTATTAGACACTCTAACAGATGAAGTTCTAATGAGTGGCATGTTTCTTCATCAGTTTATGACTAGCATAAAAAGTGTTGAAATATCTTCTTACTTAGCTAATCCAAAAGAAACCTCACAAACACTATGACTCACTTAAAGGAATTCAACTCTGACTTGCAAACACCAGTAAACGAAATCACACAAAGTGAAAAAATGCACTTTGAAGAATTAAAATATACTTGATATTTAAACTCAAATGATCGAGAGACTCCAAATTGGAGAAAACTAAACATAAATTAACAATTATAACATCACAACAACAAAAATCAAAAATTAATTCGGTCAAGAAATCATCTCCATTGCACGCTTTACAGAAGGTTTTTTACATTATTTTATTACCAGTTTCCTCTCTGAGAAAAATCTCTCCTTGTTCTTTGACCGAACCCCTATGACTGGTTCTTTCTAACAATTTATACAAAAAAATTCAAGAGTCACGACTCTTCAATTGACTGGTAAAACTGTTTAATATTCCATGATAGAAATAAAATATTTGATTAAGTTTCCTTATTGGAAAATCAAATATTTTAAACTATAGCTTTGCTTTAAATTTTCCTTCAATACTTTATCGCTTCGTGCATTTCACTTTATTTGTTGTTGCGAATCTTCCCTTTATACTTACCGCTTCACCGCTGCTTTGACTTTTCCACCCGTGGTTGTGCAGTGACCGGCCTTCATTGTCATCTCTGTTATTACCGATTTACCGTGGTCAGTGTTTATTCCATCGGCGGCTTCGCGATGACTAACCGTAACTGCTCCCTCGCCATCTATTCCTGTCCACCGCAGTCACTGCATTTTGTGCTCTAGTCGGTCATGGTGCGGCAGTAACCGCCACTATTGCCCACTAACAGTTTACCATTGTCATCATGGTCTACATGCTAGCTACTACCGGTACCACGGTGTGACTGATCCTGACCGCTACCTTCGTCCATCGCAGTCACTGAGGTCTTTTCTCTAACTGGGTGCGGCATCGCGGTATACATCTTATGCCAGTTTGCCATCGCTTCTACATCACCGTGGTTCATCCTCTAACCACGTGTGGTACCACGGTATCAACCGTCATGGCCTTTCTTGCCCCTATCGCTCTATCGCGGTTTTTGTCCTTGTTGGCTACGGTACCGCGGGGTAACCGTTAGCTATCTTCTCTCCATTCACTACTCAACCACCGGCTTCCTCTTCTCCAACCACGGTATCGCGGTATCTGTCTTCACCAATTGTTGCACTTACTATCTTTTCCGTCACCGTTGGTCGTCGGTTATCTCACCGCCACTCCAATACCATAGTCAATGAATTGACCACGCACAATGTGACGGTGACTGTTTCATGCCTGCTCCATTATCTGCTACCACCATATTGCGAGCCCATTGTGGGAGGTCGCGATAAGGTGATAAAACCATGCCAGGAAATAAATATGATCGTGGTGAAAAATATAAGTCAACTATGGCCTTTTTAAATGGCGAAAAAGTGTATTTAAATATTATGGATGGAAAAATTGAATTTTCAAGGAGTAGATAGTGAAATATTAGGAATCAAAATGAGAAAATCATTCAGGTTTTTGATGAAAATTTTGGTCCTAACACCAGGCGAGCTCATGGGAATTTTGGCGATTCCCTATTGGATGTCCCAGAACCTCCTGAGCGGAAAACACATGGCTTGTGGGACCCGATAGAGTCAGCAGTCGATGTTTTGGTGATAGCGGATTATTGCCAGCCTAGAACATGATGAAATGGTTAGCGATAGCAAAGGGATTTTGGATCACGGGGATAGTTGACCGATCACTACTCGGTCAAGCGGCAGAACAAATAGTAGTGCGACACGTAGAAATTTCTCATTGGTTATTTTTGCACTGTTATTGAAAAACAACATTTATTGCCAGAAGCTAGATCGGTGAAAAGAGATATATTATGCAGTTAATATGAGATCGAATTTTAGCGATTGGTAGAGCCCAAAGTTAGTATTTTCTTTGCAACGAATTTATTGCGAGGGTGGCTCAATGCAAGATTGCAAGTGGATCTGATCCGAGATTGATTTGGCATGTCAGTGAATAACTAAAATTAATGCACCCTAATTGGTCATTGGATGGAGACTAGTAATAGTCGGTCTTGACAAGAAGTCGAATATATATCAGAAAAAAAAGTAGAATACGAAAAATAAGGGTTGATGAGTTTGTATTCATTGTATGTCGAAATAGAATTGTAATAGTGAGTGAATAAAAAATCAAGTGTTGTTGTGAGCTAACTATCAGAGAGTGGGGACTGTAACTTTGTATGTAATATTTTGCTTACTGTAATACAAAGTGTCTTTCTCTTAGTGTGGTGGGTTTTTCCCCAAAAGGGTTTTCCCACGTAAATCGAGTGCTATCTCTGTAATCATTTTATTTTTGTTACTCTTGTTACCTTGTATATGTTCATCTTAAGTGTTTTAATGTTTTAAATTTGGTCTTTGCACGTCTCCTCTGTGGTTTTAGCGTTAGGAAAGCGTTTTTGCACTATTGCTTTTCCTCTCACTATTTTCACTCCTAAATCTCTACTTGAGCTATATTAATAACTCACTTTCATTACTATTCTCACACTCAATTACACACTCGTTATAATATAATATTAAGTTTTTTTCTCAACAACTTAATATTAACTTACATAACTTTATTTTATAACACATACTAATAAAGTTAACTCAAACAGCCATGTGAGCACTAATTCATAATATTCAAGTAGTTCAAACCCTATTATCAACTAAGTCATTTAATGTATGTTGATCAAAAATTTAGAAGCAGTTCTTCTACCTGAAATATTCAATATTTTAGTATTTCTTTAATTATGTAGAGGAGACTTGGATTTTTAGCTCTCCAATGTTCTTGTCATCTTCTTGCACTAGTAGAACTAGCTTCAAGAATTTCTTAACCTTTTGAACACTGATATTTTTCTATTTTTTGTCTTTTGAAACTCTTTTGGATCTTCCTTGATAGAGTCACCACTCCTTGGAGTAGAAAATAAATGAAACTAACAAACTTTTGATTGGAACCAAAACCCAATCACTTAAGTAATACGGGTCATCAACTTGATTATTGACTTATATATCCTCAACAACAATGTCAATTTGTTGGTGATCGGAGTTGTAGGTCCCAAACCCCTATAATAAATCTTTAGTAGAACAAAAAGGTGTTTGTGCAGAATGTGGAGCTACTCTACAAATGACTAGTTCAGAGCAAATTGATAATGGCACTTGGCGCCCTATGGCCATGAATTTATCTACAATAGATCTTGTAGAGAAAAAACATACGAAATTTGACATCAAAATGGTTCGAAAGGTCTCAATTTTATTATACAAAGTAATTTATCACAAATAATTTTACAAAGAGTTTTTTTCAAAAAAATACTAAAGCGTTGAAAACATTAGTAGAATACAACAATACTCTTGTTAATATCCTTAAGGTTGTACTAGAAAATAAATTCATAAAATATTTGAATTTAGATGCAAAAGAAAATATTAAGATACTGCAAGACATTATTGGTACAGGTTTGAAAACAGTTCAATTTGTACTTCTTGAAATACATAAAAGAATAAAAGACATAGGTTTGCGCTTTTAAATAAAGCATTAGAAAATCGGCAAATGTCTAGGTTGCTTTCTAAAACTTCTTCGGAAGATAGGGGGAATGACAAGTTTGAAATCATTTCTATAGAATTCAAAAAAATGGTGCTTAAATTTGAAAAATTCCTAATTTTGGAATTGCTAATAAAATTAAATAAACAATTAGCCCACTTAGAAGAACAACTACTTTCACAAGATAAGTTCTTGAAAGTAGTGGTGGTAAACTTAGTCAAACTAGAACTCTATTTTCCGGAAGAAAAAAAGAAAAACAAAAAAAATAAAAATAAAAATTCCTTTTTATCCAAGAAATGATCCAGAGACATTACTTTTTATGGTTGTGAAAACATATGGCGATCTATTTGATGGAAAGATATTTGGTCTTGAAAATATGGATAATCTTCCAAGTGTCAAGGATTTCAAACTTGGGGAAATTATCACAAACCTATTTTTAGGTTGGGTAGATGAGGACCAATGTTTGAGGTGGGTAAGACCTCCTTCACTTCTATTTCTAGAAAACCAAGAGGGGTTCTCCCTAAAGTGCCTAATTGATGATTGAAACACTTAAACAATACCTTATAGAAAACTATACCCACAACGCAGTGTATCCCAATACCTTATAACACGACACTTAATTGATGATTGTAACACTTAAACAATACCTTATAGAAAACTATACCCACAACGCGGTGTATCCCAATACCTTATAACACAACACTTAATTGATGATTGTAACACTTAAACAATACCTTATAGCAAACTATACCCACAACACAGTGTATCCAAATTTATGTGTCACAATATACCTATGTGCTAATTTGAGAAAATAAGGACAAGCACTTAAATAATAGATAATCTACCATATGAATGTATTAGAATGTGTTTATGATATGTTGGTTGTTTTTCAAGAACCAAACTTAGTCTCAATAATTGTCTATGAATTTTCCATAACTCAATGATTAGCAAAGGTGAGGATTGGCCAATGACTAGGTGAAATCTTGCTAGGCTTTCCCTCTACACTTCGGACTCTGCAAAACCCAAGAGGGTGCTCTTTACAATGTACTTAATGATACTCTTGTGCCATTTACCATAGACATTGCAAATAATAGATACATTCTCATAAATTGCAAATTAGATGAAAACCTTCAAGAATTTGGTTGATTCTTTAACAAATCTTCATCTAAAGCAGAGAATGATGACCTCATATGGAACTTTACAATAATTTAAGATGTATGAATTTTTTTCTTTAAGGATTTTTTCTTCGAAAGGCAAGGTCGAATCAATGACTTCAAAGTTCTCCAAATTCATAGAATAGTGTCTTATCCATGGGTGGTAGATTCAAATTTGAAATAAACCATAATACAACAGTAATTTGATTTAGCATTTACAGACTATTGTGGTATTGCATTACAATAAAACAACTCCAAATCTTCCAGAATAGAAACTACTTATCAAATCCTCATACTTAATCACACAAACCTATGACTTCATCAAAGCATTTTAATTAATTCTTTGAATTAAAGCAAAGATTAAATCATACATTCAACCAAAATGATTGAAGACCAACAAAAAAAATCCTTGATCATATTATTCATAATTCATGTGATAAAATACAACATGAGAGAATTTGTACTTCTCATTCAAATGCCATTACTATTGTAAAACCATTATGCCTATTACAAACTAGAATTCATACCTAAAACTCAATACTAATTATATTCCTTTGTGCTTGAATTACAAAATATTTATAATCAGTTCAATAGCTCTTCCAACAAAAGACCCATGCAATTGGCCTTGAATTCCCTTTTATAAGAACAAGGGAGCAACAAGCTTCAGGATAAATTACACATTTAGTCACATTTTACATTTTACATACATTTGAATTTCAATTTTAAAATGTCCCCAAGCAATTATATTTGCCTTTTGAGAGGGGGAAAACCATATGAGACAAAAATCCCTTCATATTGTTGAGGAAGATCGCTCTGCCCTCCAAAGAGAATCTTTCATCATTGTAGCAACATCAACTGTGAGAAAAGCATCTCCTCCACGAGAAAAATTGTACCCCACGTATATGCCAAGTCAGTAGAAACTAAAACATAAAACAATAAAGAAGAAGAGAAAATACCACACCCATGTCAACATCTTGTCATCATTTCATAACCAAGAGGATATAATATTTTACAATACTTCATCTAAAGCTTAATCTGTAAAATTTTCAAGCCATGCATTATAGTCCTCCTCGGTGGGCCATTGTATGTCCAATAACTCCTGCACCTTATTATTGTGTTGGTTGCACTTGGCATCAATCAATATGCAGGCCTCTTTAGCAAATGCGTCCATTCTCAACTCAATTCCTGTCATATTGTCAATTGCAACATTTAACATGGTGTAATCGGTGAGACTAGTTGCTCTTTTAAAATGTGAGAGTGGACCTCCCAACTCATCCTTCCAAGTGGAAAATTCTTTCAATCCACCCTCATCATTCAATATTTTTGGCATACCATGCCCCTCCATGTTTCTGAACATCTTCAATTTATTCTACAGCTGCACTCCTAACTTGCCATGAAAAGTTGATATCCTCCTAACAAGTTAACTACTTTCAGCACATCTAGAATATTGGTTGGGGCTTCATGATCATCCTTCATATTAGGTAGCATCTCCTTCAAGGCTCCAAATCTAGCACTCCATTTACTCCACTCATTCTGGAAAGCATTTTGGACTTCATTATACCTTTCATGAGCCTCATGGATGATCTTATAGGCTTCCCAAACATTGTCATTTTTGTGCATTAACTTGGATACTCTTTGTTTTAAAACATCATCAAAAATTTGATCAGTAACCTTGATAGTCTCCTCTTTGGCTCTCTTGACATTATCCTTCTCCACTTGCACTTATTTCTTCAAACTTTGGATTCTCATTGATAGAGTCTCCCTATCTTGAGCTGATAAATTTGAAGAAGATGAGGAGGGGAGGGCACTGCTCTTATTGATTGAATGACTTGTGTAATGGGCCTCATCTTGTTACACTCAACCAAAAGAGTGTTATAGTTATTCAACAAATCATCATACTTCTTTTGTGAAATCTTTTCAACGTATTGCCTGATGGAAATAATGATACGAAGAGCACCAAAACATCAAGCCCAAAAAAGAAGGACTTCCATCGGACATTGGGTGTTGGACTTTGGGTCTACCTCTTGTTGGAAGAATGGAATGGCGAAAGGGAAAAGGAATGATTCAAAGGAGCATGAAAGGGAAGAAGGCGTCGAGAGTCGGGAGTCGAGAGGAAGAACCACAAAAAGTGATAAAGGATACAAGGTGTTAGCGTTTTGTTTCTCTACGTTAACAATGGGTGTTTAATCTAACTAATCAACAACAATTAGTTTCCCGTCAATCCATATTTGTTAAGAGTGGATGATGAGTGGCATGCATGTTTCCACCAATTTCTCTCAATTAACAGG
Organism: Sequoiadendron giganteum; assembly: GCA_007115665.2. Classification (NCBI taxonomy): domain Eukaryota; kingdom Viridiplantae; phylum Streptophyta; class Pinopsida; order Cupressales; family Cupressaceae; genus Sequoiadendron; species Sequoiadendron giganteum. The sequence continues at coordinate 78,796,792 of CM021106.1, read as the reverse complement.
CGATGATTGACATGTATCACCTTAATATCTTCTCCTACGGTGGTTCAAACAACATTTCCTCTTCCTCTTATCACCGCAATTTATCACCACCACGGTGGTTAAAAATATGTAAAGATCTATGCATTTGATTCAAGCAATAAGAATGAGGTCAGTTGATGAAAACTTGTTTTTCTATGTTTGACCAATTGTCTCCGTAGATCTGTTGTAATTTAACATGGTATCGGAGCATAGGGGGAGATAGCTGCAGGCCAAAAGTGAACAAATTTATTGTATTTTATTTGACTTCATTGTTGTTTGTTAACAAGTTGCAGGAGGCGCGATTTGTTTCTCAGGGGCGGCTTGATTCACTTGAGAGACAGTCGATCGACTAGTTTGGATTCCAATATTTCGTCAACCACAAATTTGATATTGGAAAATTCATCCTGAATGGCAAGATCATGCGCCAGCTCAACAGCTCCCTCACTATAATCAGATCCACTCAAATCTGAAAACCCTTGCTTTGCAAGTGCATGGAGGAATAGACCATTTCCAGTCCCTACGTCAAGCACATTAAAGCTTGTTAAATCTTTAGTGACTGCATCTGAATTTTCTTCCTCTAATCTTAGGTTGACCAGATCTGCTTGATCTAAATTATGATCCATGCATCTGCAATCAAACCTGTGAATTCTCTGTTGCAGGCGTGCTTTGGTGCAAATTCCTCTGTTGCAGGAGATAACCTCTTTACTGGCTGTCACATCTGTGGTTCTTTTTTGCACAGGCAAAGAAGATTGGTACCCGTGCCTTGCTAGTTTGAAGGCAGATTGGGGATTTGGAAACCCCAATTGGGGATCTCTCAACGCGATTCTCTTGTTTGAAGGCACAATCATTCATTTGAGGTTGTGATTCAATCTGCAGGCACGATATGGTGTTTGTTTGATCTCTTCCCTCACACCACTCCGTGTAGGTTTATTTTGTTGCATGTGAAGGATAAGTTTCTTCTTATGCTTTTTGCATTCATTTTTGGGGGATTATACACGCTTTGTAATCACGAATTGATATAAATTTTCGTTTATAGGGGGTTAATCATATCTTTTAATCATTTTTATCAGTCTTTTATTAGGCTAATTTTAGAGAACCTTTTGTCTTGGAAACAAGGGATAAAGAATCGTTGTCTTGAGCAAAATCTACTGCCCTATTTCCTCGGACTCGTTCCTGAGCCAAGTGACCTTGATGAAAAAAATGCATGGTTTAATAATAATGACATTGTCTATGGACTAATATTTTTGAGGATACTCTACATCACATAGAGCACACTGAGTGCCCTTTTACTGCTTGGATCATCATCCAACAGTTGTATGGAGACATTGAATCTTCATCTGAAAGTGATGTTTCCTTAGAGAACCAGGCTATTGATGATATTGAGATTTTTGTTGCCTCATTTAATGTGGACACATCTTGTATGAATGATCAGTTCAATGATTCCCCATCAACAACACCTATTGCAGATCTAGATTCCAGAGATGCTTCTTCGAGAGCTTCCAGTGATTCATTGCAGGGAGATCATTTATGTATTTTGGATTCATCTCATTGGGGCCAATATCTACCAGACATTTCTTTTTTGTTTGTAGAGTCCCTCATTTCGGATCTAGATGACACTATTAAGGACATATGTCTTCTATTTGAGGACCACTCTTTTGTCTTGGCATCTGTTGCTACATCTAAGCTTTGTGTTGCCTCTTCGAAAGCTTCCAATGGCTTCTTGTAGTAGGGCATCCATAGTCTTCCTGATTCAACTTTCTAGGATGATCTCTTGACAGGAGTTTCACACTTTCTTATGAAGACTCGCATTTCAGATTTGGAACACATTTGAGGGGTTATCTCTCCTCTTTGTTGACAGCCACATCAATGCTATGGGCCCACCATCTTCATCACCTTTGCAGCTTGCTCAATATCAGTCTTCACAAAATCTTGGCTTCTCCAATCACCAGTGGATCCTGTTCTTCCTAAGGGAAGAAATGTTGTTTGTAGGTAGTGGATCATATTCTGTCTCCAGGCGTTCATCATTGACACGGGAGCTCTTCCATTTTGGAGGGGATTCATATCTTCTTTTCCTCTCTCCTCTTTCTTCTTTTATGTCTCCTTAGTACTTAAGGGGGGGTGTTAGCGTTAGTTTCTTTGTGTTAACAATGGGTGTTTAATCTAACTAATCAACAACAATTAGTTTCTGTGAATCTATATCTGTTAAGAGTGGATGATGAGTGGCATGCATGTTTCCACCAAGAACTCAGTTAACAGGCGATGATTGGCATGCATCACTATAATATCTTCTCCTACGGTGTTTCAAACAACAATTCCTCTGCCTCTTATCACCGCAATTTATCACCACCACAGTGGTTATAAATATGTAAAGATCTATGCATTTGATGCAAGCAATAAAGAATGAGGTTGGTTAATGCAAAATTTGACACAAGGAAGGTCCGACCTCTAAATGGTTGAAGACTCGCAATGTTGAGGATTGGGGGAAGGCATTCATCTTATTGCAGAGATAAGCCAAAAGGTAGACCGGTGACCTGGCCTCTGAAAGCTAAAGGAAAGGCATCAGACATCAAAGGTCGGGCATAAGGCTTATGTCTTGCAATGAAAATATGATAAGAGTTACAAAGTATGGAGGATTCTCGAAACCTAAAACCTTCAAAAACTTGTTAAGTTTAAAGATTTCTTTGAACCTTTAACAATTGGGATAAAGGGTTAAGACTTAAGAAAAGAAAGCAGTAAAGGTTAAGGGTTAAGGCTGATGGCCAAAACCCAAGAACTTTAGGAAAGCGATGGAAAGAAGAGGAAAAGAGGAAGAGGGTCGAGAGCAATAAAGATGGAAAGTGAGTAGGCAAACAACCAAAAGTCTGAAACACCAAAAATTTCAATACTTAAGCATTTTTTAGGTTTTTTACAAATGGGTTTTTTTACTACAACCTGACAAAGGTTAGATGCAACTGAGGGACTTGAGCATGACACACCATTGAGATTTCTCGGATCAATTATAATTGATGGAAGTCACAAGGGGACAATACAAAGTAGTGTAAATTCATTAAATTTATAAATGCTAATAGGGGAGAGTTAGAGAGAGATGGATAGAAAGAGATAAGAGGGAGAGGGAGAGGGAGGTATAGAGGGAGGGAGATGGGGGGAGAGAGGGAGAGAATAATAGAGAGAGAGAGAGAGAGAGAGAGAGAGAGAAGAGGGAAGTTGAGAAGTAGAGAGATATAGAAAGAGGGAGTGATAAGGAGAGGGAAAAATAGGTATAGAAAGAGTGGGATAGAGAGAATGATGCAAGGAGAGGTAAGATGGATGAAAATGGAGAGAGAGAAGAATTGATATATATATATATATATATATATATATATAGAGAGAGAGAGAGAGAGATAAGAAGAAAGAGAAAAAAAAAGGGAGAGATAGAAGGAGAAATATGTAGAGTTAGCGGAGATAGATAGAGGCAAATAGAGATATAAATATAGAGGTCTAAGAAGAGAGAGGGAGAGGTATATAGAAATAGAGAGGGATAGAGGAAGATAGAGGTAGAGATCAAGATCAAGCGAGAGAGGAAGAGGTATAAAACTAGATAGCGAGAGAGGGAGAAATAAAAATAGTAAGGGAGGTAGGAATGGAGAATAGGAGATAGAAAGGGAGAGATAGAGAGCTAAAAGGTGAAATAAAGTGATAGAGAGAGATAAGTAGAGATATATATAAAGAGAGAAGTAAAGATAAACAAATAGAGATCGAGAAATAGAGGGAGAGAGAAAGAAGATATAGAGATATATGAGAAGAGATAGAGGGTAGATAGAGAGATAAGAGGTAGAGAAAGTGAAATAGAGATAGAGAGAGGAAAAATTACTTTGATGTTGGCACACTAAAGTTTAAGACAGTCAAATTTTCTTTAAATTTGTAGGTCATATATGCTTGTGAAATAGGCACAAACTCACATTGTACACATAAAGGTCTCAATTCTATCAAAAGCATAATGTTTTTGCCACGAGATGCCAAATTCTTACACATATATTAGTGCAAAGGGTATTGAAATGGAAGGATATTGTTTGTTATAATTGTCACCTCTATCATAATAGATCATAATAGCCCAACACCCATAAGATCAACACAGTAAGTTGTCCATTTCATGCTAATATGTTTGGGCGTTGGTTAGGTTATCATGGTACTTTTGTAGATTGCCCCTACTAATTTGATGAGTGTTCTAGAGTTAAAAGGATTTTTCCCTCAAGGGACCCACGTAGTTGTCCCTTGAATTAATTGGATAGTAGGACACTGAGGTTTTGGGTAGGTTCAATTTTTTTTGTTTTGCATGCCAATTCTTTGTAGAGTGATTGAGAATCGGGAGGGTGTTATTCCTACAAACAGTGCACCTGAATCCAAATAAGTCGCAATCTAGCATCCATAAGAGCAGCATGATTCCTTCTAGAATCGTAAGACACTCTAAGCAAACTCAGAGAGCCATGATAAGTGGGGTTTGATGTAATACTATTTCATGAGATCCTCTAATAAATGTCATCTATTTTATCCTCAAACAGACCTGCAAACTCAAATAGCAATTTTATGACAATCATCCAATGCCACAACCATCTTCTTTGTGTCATTTGCATAACAGAGTCTAGCTTTAAGACTGCATGTCCATGCTAACTTAAAAGAAGAGAGGATGATGTAAGGTAGACCCGCACAAAGATCAATAAGGAATGATCTTCTTTTAGTAAGTACAAGACAAATGGCACATGCCAACAACTATAAACATGAAGAATATTATGTATATTGTAAACAAATTTTAAGAAAAATCATAGCTTGATACCATCACATATGTGTAGGGGAGAGGACCTCGTAATTGAACACTCTAACTTCACATTTCTCAAAATCCAACATGGAAGTTTCAAAAAATTCTCAATTTCTTACATCAACTTGCTTGGCAACGCCCTTGTTTATAACTAAGGTTTCAAGGCCACATCATCAAATATGATGCCACATCAACATGTTTTTTTGTTGAGGTGTCCAAAAGGTCCCAAAAAAAGTGAGACCAATACTTGTGCACAAAATCATGTTTTATTGGTGTGCTGATGTGGCATCACATGATTTGTTGTTTTTAGATCTAAAAAATACATATTATTCAATTATTGGTAGTTATCAACACTAACAACTATAAAGTCACAACTATTGGTTCAATATTGTTAAAAATATTGAGCATTAAATCAACAAATATAACTATGGAAATATGTTCAACTACTGAATCCTTTCCCCTGTTTTAACAAATCTAACAAATTTATGTAAATTAAATAGGAAAATAGGAATCCCTGACAAACATAATATTTTTTTTTTAAAAGTACTTTTTTTCATTGTAATTTGTGAAAAAAGTGGCAAACTGGCAAAAAAAATCCCATAAAACATACCGAGCTAGGGTGGTTATCAGCATCCGCCATCTCCAGAACTTCAAAATTGAAATAAAATGACACTGATGATAATATACTCTACATCGTGCAAAACACCAAGAGGCTACTCGGTCTTGTTTTCCATATGTAAAACAAATGGAGAAGGATTGAATGGATTCCAGTGACAAGCCATGTCTTCTTAGCTAATACTTTAGTCTCTGAATTAGTATAAATCACACCATCATTCACACCATACCCATTGATTATCAGATCGAGAAGGAAATCTACATCATAGCTCAAACATTTTGCGACCATCCAGAAAAGCTGTTTGTGCAAACTATTTATAACTAGATTTTGCATCTTTCATTCAACAATTCCATTTGCTGAAGAACATGCACGAAATGAATCAGATCTTGCAGGCGCCCTGTGTTTACTCATTCTCAGAAAGAACAAGTCCACAGCATCACAAAACATATTCATTTATCGGCTAGAGTTAAGCATTTTAGGTTAGTACGGAATGACTTTTTAAAAAGTACAGGACAAATGACACATGCCAACAACTCAAACATGAAGAATACGTGTAATATAGGCAAATTTTAGGAATGTCATAGTTTAATACCATTACATATGTATATTTTAGCAAACCTAACAAGTCTATGTAAATTAAATGGGAATAAATAGGAAAGCGGACAAATTCAATATTCAAAATACAATTAGTGCAATTTCTTTTTAATAATTTGTGAAAAAATTGGCACTGGCCAAAAGTACCCTGAGCTAGGGTACATATCAGCATCCACCATCTCCAAAACTTCAAAAATGAAATAAAATGACACCCATGATATATAACTCTGCATCGTGCAATATACTAAGAGGCTACTCGGTCTTGTTTCCATATATAAAACAAATGGAGAAGGATTGAATGGATTCCAGTGACAAGCCATGTCGTCTTAGCTAATACGTTAATATCTGAATTGGTATAAATCACACCATCATTCACATCATACCCATTGATGATTAGGTCGAGAAGGAAATCTACAGCATAGCTCAAAACTTTTGCGACTGTATCCAGAAAAGCTGTTTGTTCAACTATCTCTAAGGTTTTGCATCTTTCATTCAACAGTGTCCTATCTGCTAAAGAGCATGCACCATATGAATTTCATCTTGTAGTTTCATGTATTTACTCATTCTCAGATAGAACAAATCCACAGCATCACAAAACATATTCATTTATTGCCATTGGCTAGAGTTAAGCATTTTAGGTCAGTTACCTCCCCAGTACATGCATTCTGGAATCATAGTACTAGATTTTTGTGTTAAATCTGAATGGGGTACAAGGTTTTTGCATGTTGTGAACTGTCATTAAGATTCAGTGCACCCCTAATATGGTTTGTATTCTCTCTCACTTTTTCCTATTTTTGCATATCAAATATTAACACTATTCAGCTTTGTGATCCCCATCAGTCTCCACGGGACTTTAAAGAGTAACACCAACAATAATGCCCTACCCTCCCACATGGGTAACTAATAGTGGAACCTCTTCCTCCTCCATACTGTAATGTCCCCATCTTGATAGAGTGGTCTATTAGCATAGAAAAAGCATAGATGTGTGTGTTTGTAGTTTCTGTCAAATAGTTAAGACTGAAAAAAGATGGCCATGTGGTCAATTAGTTAGGTCTGCAGTGGACTGTAATAAGATGATCAGTTAGCTGTTTGGCTTCTGCATTGATTGAGTGGCTTTTGAGAGATAAACTGATTAATTAACTGTCAATGATTTAGGGAGGGGCTTGGTAATCAACTGCCATTGTTTGAGGAATCACTACCTCTTATTTAGGATCACTAGGAGCTGGGCTTATAAAAAAATGGCATAAGGCAAAAGATAAGACAATTGCAAACAATTGCAAACAATCTCAACTCCTTTCATGGTAATGTAATGTTGCTTTCAGCAGTTTGAATGCTTGGAGGCAGAAAATCTATAGGCAAGTAGTCTAATCCTTGGTGACAAACCCTCAGGGCAGTTCATGGTACAAAATTATAACAAGAGCTTGCAGAATATCCAGGACTGTCAAGTGTCCAATTTGCAGACTACCGAGAGTTCAGGTTCTTCAAAGGCATTCAAACTTGTAGGTTGTGTGCACCCTGTAAGTTGTGTTAGTTTCATATGTGCATGAATGAACCAAATGAAAAAGAAAATTATTTGTTGTTGGAATAGTTTTGGGTCTGGTTTATTTTTGTATGCATTTAGTTATATTCCCCATTATTTGGAGGCGTAGTGGCCTACTTAGCTTCTTTACTTTGCTGGATTTGAATGAAGAGTTCGATTTGCTGTTTATGCCCATCCCTTAAGGACTTCATTACATTGTGAAATTCCTACTCTTTATTCTCGTCTAAACATCTTCTACTTTCTTTGTTCCCTCTACTGATATTTTGTTTCCGAGTCACTTTCTGACATGCAGTAAAATTTGTCTATAGGTTTTGGTATTTTTTTGCACTTTAAAACAAAACAAAACAATCAAGTGAGTGCAAAAAAATACCAAAACGTATAGACAAATTTTATCACATTCCAGAAAGTGACAGGGAAAGAAAGGTATTAGCAGAGGGAACAAGAAAGTAGATGTTAGACGAGGATAAAGAGTAGGAATTTCACAATGTAATTAAGTCCTCAAGGGATGGGCAACAAAAGCACATCGAACTCTTCAATCAATGCCAGCAAAGTAAAGAAGCTAAGTAGGCCACTATACAAGTAATGAGGCACAAGAGATGTCTTCATCTGCAGAAATAGATTAAAATATCCCAGAAAAGAGTCATAAGTACAAAACTACCCAATGTTACGTTCTTGCAGAAAGAAGCCTTGATGCAAGATGAAGATATGGACAATCAGCAGGAGGACGATTTGAATACTCTTCATGCTAAATACAAGACAAAGAGTGTTGAGTTTCAAGAAGATATTTCCTGGTCAGAAACCAAAACTAGGAATGCAAGTAAAAACCTTCTCAACGGAGCTCATGAAGACTTGCGAAGTGACTTGGGAAAGCTCATTGTTCCCTCTTTCAATAGATCCAACAAAATGTCAATTCATACTTGGATATAAATGCTAAATACCCACTTATCATTGATACCTGTGTATGAGGAGAACGTACTTAAATTTGCAGCCCTTCACCTAGAAGGAATTGCACATGAATGGTGAATCACAAGCTAGTCACTCAAGGGCATAGCATTATCACCACCCATGAGGAGTTTTGTGGGAGGTAAACCAAAAGATTCAAGAAGCAAGATTCAAAAGAACATTTTAGAGAGTTGGCACAGCTACACCATGGCTTAGTGGATGCATACGTGGCTTATTTTGAGAGGGTAGTCATGATGGCCCCTAATGTGCCAGAGGTATTTCAATTTCCTTTTCACGGAGTTGAGAAATCCCCTCATAGCCAAGGCCCTTGAACTGGAGTAATTATAGGCAACAATAAAATAGGCTTAGCCATTTGAGACCACTACACCTAGCAAATCCTTCCAATGGTCTACCACTAGAGATGTGAGTACAAAAGCACCACAACAGCAATAGAGTTCTCGGTACAACCCTCTTGACTTCTGGGCCTCTGGCTCACTAGGGGATGAGAGACACCTCTAGAAATTCATCCTGAGATGGCATGACCCAATGAGATGCAAAGGAAGCAATTATGCTTCAGCTGCAAGGAGCCTTGGGACCTAGCATATGCACTTGGGAAAGGGAAAAGGACATTACATAGAGTGGTGCTTTAACAACGGAGAGTTTGAGCCATGCATGAAAATATAGAATATGGGAGTTGGCTAACATTTTAGATCACCCTATTTTGTCTTGCTCGAGGGCAAGCAAATTCGAGGGGGACTTGTAATGTTCCCATCTTCATAGAGTGGTCCATTAGTGCAAAAGTAGCATAGATGGGTGTGCTTGCATTTTTTGTCAAATAGTTTAGATTGAAATAATATGGTCAAGTGGTTGGTCAGTTGGGTTTACAATAGACTGGAATATGGTGGTCAATTAACTGATTAGTTTCTGGATTGATTGAGGAGTGGCTCTGACAATTGACTATTTAGTTAACCACCTGCAATTGAGAGATGGATTGATCAGTTAATTGTCATTAATTCATGGAGGGGCATGGTAGTCAACTGCCATCGTTTAAAGAATGGTTGCCTATGATTTAGAATCACTCGTAACTACAATTATAAAAAACTAAAAAGGCATAAGGAAAAAGAGAACAATTTTGACAATTGCAAACAAAATTTCTTTCATAATGATGTGACGACACTCTAAACAGTTCTAAACACTTGGAGGCAGCAATCTATAATCAGGTCAATCTAATCCTCGTGGGCAAAAAGCCTCGAGGTTATTTGTAGTACAAACTTCCAAAAAGATCATGTAGAATATCCAGGATCAAGTAAGTGTCCAATTCTGCAGATTGTTGGGAGTTCAAGAGCTTCATAGGCAGTCAGACTTGCTTGTTGGCTGCACCCAGCAATCTGTATCTGTATCGTATGTGAACGAATGAACCAAACAAAACGAAAATTTTCATTATGTATTGCTAGAATATTTTGAGTCTGATTTATTTTGTGTATGCGTTTTGTTCAGATCTTTACACATACCCGATTTCCCTTGTGTGTAACCTCTAATTCCATCTGTATGAGAGTAAACCTAATATGTCCTGGAAATTATTTCCTATAAAATTGACTCGTGTTGCTTGAGTAATACCCAAGAAAACAGTATAATGCAAGATAGGAGAACGTATTGCTGATACCCCAAACTCACCTTTCATCTTTTACAATGGTGGGCACACTGAGTGTTATGGCCGTCATCTTGCAATAAAATCAATTGTGGACCTGAAAGTGAACTCAACCCTAAGAAAAAAGTATATTCGTTCAACTCTTGCCTAACATATACATAGCACAACCCAACAGATTGGAAAGTTTTACATAGAATTTCTTCGTGTTATTTTTAATATTTTGTACCCATATTCATTGATTTAATCGGGTCTTCAATCCCAATCCTTTCAACCCTTAAAGATTGGTTTTTTACCTTTGTTCAACATTAAAATCTCTCCTTTTAGGGGAGAGGATCCAGTAGTTGAGCATGTTTCAATAGTTGTGATAGAAGTTGTTTAATAGTCATTTATATAATGTTCAATAGTTGTGACTTGACTATCCATAATTAAACAAAATGTATTCTTTTGATCTAAGGGCAACCAATCATGTGATGCCACATCAGCACTCAACTACCCATGATGTGAATGCACAAGTATTGGTCTCACTCTTTGTTTTGACCTTTTTGGACATCTTGACAAAAAGCATGCTGATGTGGCATCATATTTGATGATGTGGCCCTCAAACAAAAGTTATAAGCAAGGGATTTGCCAAGTAAGCTGCTGTAAAAAATTGGGAGTGATTTGAAATTTTCACATAGGATTTTGAGAAGCGTGCACAACTACTGGGTCCTCTCCCATAGTATAATTCCAACTCATAATATTTTTATTGTTTCCTTCTCATTTTTAACTAAGTTACTAGTTCTGGTACAGATCCATGTAGTTCCCGTTCAGGAATTTGACTTTAAAAAATTGGGTTTGGGTTCATCTATACAAAAAACATGTAAATATATTAGAAAATATTCATGTATAAAAATATAATGTATAATAAATATATATAATATAATATAATGTATAGATATTATACATATTATAATATAAAGTTATACCACCGATCCCAGCCGCACCGGAACCGGATCCCGAATCCGGTACGAACCGGACAGGAATCTAGCGGCTAAGCCAACAGATCAAGTAACAGAGATTTTTTATAGCAACCGAACCATGCGGCATACCATCAAACTTTCTACTGGCCTTCAAAGAAAAGAAAAAATATTTTTAATCTAAGTTGAGTGAAAATTGGAATCAAATCCTGTTTGAATAAAAGCAGGAATTAGGTGCATCTTGCAAAATTCTATTAGATTAAGGGTTTCGTAAATATTGATTACCAATCTTGTCAACAGAAGCCACTATCCATCTCTTTAACAAAACATTTTGCAGTCCAGTTTTTCACAAAATCCAATTGCAATCAGCTCAATTGTAACTTAAGGTTAGACGAGAACCATGAGATCATTACCCTTCTATCATTTAATAATTAATTGTATAACATGTAAGTCCAAAGAGGCTACTCAATGAAGCTATTTCCACACAAACTTTGCTCTGGAACATGGCACAAACTTTATACAAAATCATTTTCAAATGAATTTGAGAATTTCTGAGTTCAAGAAAAGAGAATACAGAAAGAAATGTTAAAAACAAGAGCTGTCCATCGACACAATGAACAACGGGCCCTTAACAGAAATGTCATACTTCAGTAACCATAGAATAATCTCTTATTACATACAGATTGCTTTGTTGGAAGAAATTTACATCTTACAATATTTACCATCAATACACAGTGAAATAAGTGGGGATTAATTTGCTCCCAAATATTTTCTTGATATATAAAGAATCTCTTGAAGCAGCTGCCTTAATTTCAGAAGTTTCTTCCATCTGGAAACACATTAGAAGGTATACAACTATAAATCAACAAATCAAGTAGCCCATTTTTTTCAGAAACCTGCATCCATTAAACAAACATATACAAATAGAGAGTTAAACAAGAGAAAATAAATGTCTTGCCTAAAGTGAAAAAATGATACACTTTCAATGTTTCTTCAGAACCAACCTCTAGTGCTTTCAATGGGCCGATTCTGAAAATTTGCTTCCTGCTTTGGGCTGTCTCTGAAAAAAAATCTTTTGCCTTAAGTAGTGTTTTCCTGATCCAACACATCAGGATGTCAATTCAAGAACTATTTGTTAGCCCAAACAGTTTGATACACTAGCTTTTCCCCAACTTTCAGAATCAAGTAGAACATTTGAGAATAAGATTGCATCTTTTAATATAGCACATAACAGACTTCCATTTACATTCAGACAACAAAGCATGATTCACCTTCATGTATCTCCTACCAAACAAGCTAAAGTCCTGCTTAATAGCTTTTGGCAGCACCTGCAATTCTTCAGAAGACATCTATTGCTTCAGTAATAGTGGGATTTGGTCTTTTTTTACATCCATGTAATCACCGGCCTGTGACAATATTAAGACAAGGTAAGAAGTCATTTCAGAGGAATATAAGGTCAATGCTCATAGAATAACAACTTCATATAGGCAAAGCTTCTGGGAATAAAACATGGTCTATCAATTGGAAGTAAATTGTTATTGTTAAAAAGATCACTTACATCTATAACTAGTAATATATGATTCCCTAAAAATCTCTATTTAAACATCTTATCGCTACATATCCTCAGTTTCTAAATACAGATGTCCATAACTTGTCATGAGTCATAAATGCAAATTTACCAAATGATGTTTAAATGTTAAGGTGAGGATTTGCATACATCTCTTGCAAGAAGAGACAACATGGTGTGTGGATATGTCAAGGATATAATCAAAGACATGGGCAAGGTTGGCCTAAAAGTTAAAACATGATAATAATAATATAATTTAACTTCTTATATTCCATCTTTTAGAAAAGGTGGCTAACATGGTAAATGATCCTCATAATCCCCAAATGTTGGCACTCAATTTTATAGGCTTTAAAATGGTTTATATCAGCTTTACGAATATTATACAAACTTCAGGTAGCTTGCACAATCCTTAAGTAGTTTCCATACTCATCACCTGGATTTCTCAAATCCCCTGCAAACATTCCAGTAAAATGAACTTTGCTTTGAGTTATTGCCTTGGGAAATAAGCAGACCATAAAAGCATTTGCATAATTGCATTCTTAGTTGGAGGCAGAGCCAACCAAGGAAGGCCAGCGATGAAAACTCTAAGCATTAAAGTGACCATTAGAAAATTAAGAGTTCTGAATATTTGTTTAATCACCTGAATTACAATAGAGAGATGATTTATTCCGAATTAGAATTGGATTCTGAGAGCAGATTCACATTCTCCCAAGGTATAAAGAACTCGCAACCACCGTTGGAGGGCATCATGAAAACTCCAAAATTAATGAATTGTAAAAATGCATTCTGGAAGACTGGAGAACTCTCCAGGATTAAGAATCCCACCAATTGGTTCCAGTTGAAGTAGTAACTGTATAAGGATGATATGGCCAAGTGACCGGACATTGTGATTGAAATCCTTTTGTGAGATTTCAGACTGCTTTCTGAGAGGATTGGAGAACTCTCCAGAACCAAGAAGTCCCTCACCAATTGGAACCACCAAAAGTAATAGATGTAGGATGATAATATGTGCAGTGAATGGACATTGTGATTGGATTCCCTTAGTGAGATTTCAGTATTGCTATCAGTCATTCAAGCCAAATCATTGAATCTGTTGCAGAAAATATAAATATCTTTGCAGGAATTTTTTTAACATGGCCCAAATGCTGATCCAAAAAGCTATCCAGCACCCAAAACTGAATGTTGTAGACACAGGCTAAAAACTCATGACTCTGCTAAGACTCATCAAAATTTCCAAACATTCAAAAAGCTTGGAATCAGCTCAAAATCACTAACAAATCACCTGAAATTGAAAAGAAAGCTGTCAATGCATCAAGGAGTTGGAGATAGATGCATGAAAGTGTGAAAAATGAACTGTCTTTTTGCACAAATTGCTGCAGACTAATGCTTTCATCCAGCTAACGAGTTTTCAGGTTAAACTCAGGAGTACTTGGCAAGTTTTTGGATAAAAACTCAACGATTTCTGACAAAAAATTGCTCCAGCATTTTGGTGCAAATGACTCAACAGCAGTTTTGAACTCATGGGTCAAGTGAGTTTCTTGCAAGTTTTTACTCAATGATTGGAACCAACTGCATAAGGTTGGAACAAATAATATGTTTGTTAGGCCTTTGACAGACCTTTGATGCTCTTTCAGCAAGAAACAAACCTGAGAGTTATTGCAACATTGCAAGTAAACCCAAAATAGCCACACTACATGCAATTTCAATTAAAACTGTTTTAAAGATAGGGCATGCTACAGTAATTTAAGAATTGGATCAAAAATTAGATAGCATCGACAAAACAAAGAGCCTGCACACTCAACTCATAGATTTGCAGCTGTGATAATAAAGGCATATGCCCCCAGTTTCAGAGCACACGAATTTATGTAACTTCTGCAAGTTTTGAATCTTATAGTTTTTCAAAAATGAGAGCTTGTACATTCTCCATTAAAAAATATTCCCAGTTCTATAAATCTCACAAGTTTTTCAAGAGACATCAAGTTTTTTAGAAACCACAATTTTCTCCATTTTTCTTGTAAAAATGTTAACAAAATTTGGTAATGTTGGTGACCACTTTTATGTCAAATGAGATTATTTCAAGTGGTAAAAGCATTGGGGCTTTGAAAGCGGAGGTCAAAGTTCAAAGTTTAAAGCCCCAGGATACATATGCCATAAAGATTTTAGCACTTTGTGAAAAGCTAGGTACTTTCCAAAAAACAAAGAGACTCGTGGAGCGCCTGCAGAGCAAAGTGTGGGTCAGAGGCCAAAGTTTAAATCCCCAGGACACATATGCCGTAAAGATTTTAGCACTTTGTGAAAAGCTAGGTAGTTTCCAGAAAAAAGAAAAGAGAACCCATGGAAAGCCTGCAGAGCAAAATGTGGGTCAGCCCATTGCTTTGCTGCCATGAAAACAGGAGTGTGTTTATACATTTACAGTTTTTCAAAAAATAAAAACAATAAAACATGTATGTTTTCCATTAAAATTATATTTTTCAATTTTTGAGGGCATCTCAAAAAATAATATAGCCAGCAAGTTTTTCAAAAGACTGCATGATATAGACAAATAAAGACTTACTTCTGGATCAGACGGGCACATTCTCACACAAAAAAAATTATATAGACGGAAAAATATTTCAACTCTCGATCAGAAGCCTAAGCCAACCCGAAAGCTTAACATATTATAAAGACGGGCACATTCTCACACATAAAAAATTATATAGACGGAAAAATATTTCAACTCTCGATCAGAAGCCTAAGCAAACCCGAAAGCTTAACATATCAAAAATAATATAGACGGACAAAAACTTACATCTACATAATAAGCCTTTGCAAGGCCTAAGCCCAACATATTAAGAAAAACATAGCCGGACAAAAACTTGTCCCTTAATCAGAAGTCTACAAAACCCTAAAGTATAAACAGATTGAAAATAATATCAAAGAACAAATACTTACCTCTTAATCACAGGCCTCTGCTAACCCTAAACCTTAATACATTATCGAGGAACAAAAACCTACCTCTTGACCAGATGCCTGTGCATAACCAAAAACTTAAACATATGGAAAATATGTTCGAAGCACAAGAATTTAATTGTTGATCAGAGGCCTATTCAAAACCCAAACTCTAAACATATCAAAAACAATATTGAAGAACTAATGCCTACCACTTGACCAGACGCTTACACAAACCCCAACCCTAGACGTATCGAAAAGAATATCAACGAACAAAACTTGCCCCTCGATTAGAGGCCTACGCAAACTCTAGACCCCAAAAACAATATTAAAAAAATAAAAAATTAAATTAAAATTACACTGACAAAACCTACCTGTGTATCAGAATTCTCCACTTTCTGCTGAGGTTGCAAATCACAATCCTCCAAACACCTGCTCACAAGGCCATGCAATTCCCACATGCGATCATTACTCAGAACATTCAAATCTAGCTGCAATTCATCGCTATCTTCCATCGCCGCGGCGCCGTGCCTCCTCACAAAATCAACAACCACCTCGGGAATAGCTCCCGGCCATTCCATAAACCTCCGAACAATGTAATACATCTTCTCGTAAGTCATCTGCGGCATGACGCCTTTATCGGCAGCAACCCTATCCCTAACCCTGGCCCGTTGCTTGGCTTTCTTCTCAATCACCTTCCACCTGGACTCGAAGCGTTTGCTTAGGGTTTTGGCCATGTTGTAAACCACGTCACCAGGGTGGTTGTATTTGAGGGCATTGGAGAAGGTGAGCCTAACATCGGCCGCAAATTCTTCTGCGGAGGAATAAAGAGAAGCTCTGAGCTTGGCCCTGATGGTGCCGAGATCCATTGGGGATTCTATCACTGTGAAATAGTCGGGAACACCGAGCTTGATGGGGTCTACGGGCTCGTTAAAGACGTAGGCATATTTGTGCCTCATGAGATGTTGCAGCAGGGCACTGCATTTGTTCATTAGAGGGGGTTTTCTCGTCTTTGGCGCTGGCTGCCCTTGTGGTAAGAATCTGCCGTCTGGGCCGCGCTGTGGCATTGGCCTTTTCTCCATGCTCCTAACCCACAACGCAGGTTTCGCCTAAGCAAGTTGCCAGCATAAATATTGGAGGTCTCAGTCGATGTCCCGATAAGTTATGCGCCCGCTTGTGATTGAGATATTTATAATTGTTTGAACACTGGACATGGGATTTTTATTTGATGGCCGTACCAATCCACTAAACAATTTAAAAAAATTATATTAGCAAATGCATGTTATAGATAATTATTTGCATGTTAATATATTAGAGAGTGTTTTGTATATGCAAATTTTAGTGGTATGTGATTGGATTAAACTAGCATATATATCTATTAAATATTAATATATATAAAATACGTCGAGAGTTATAATTATCGAGGTATTTATTGCACTGAGAAAAATGATGGAAAATATACATTAATATTTAATATACGTATGCTAGTAGTCGCCAAACAATAGGTAAGAGATTACTATTATAATATAATACTATAATAATATTAATTATTATAATATAATATTTAATAAATATTATAAAATTTATATAAAATATTAGTTTTAATCTAATTGAATTAGAATTACAGTTAGAACTTAATTGAAATCTTAACCCTAATTTAATGTTAATCTTAACCCTAATTAAACCCTAATCGTAAATGAATCCTTACCCAATTGTAACGTTAATTTAACTCTTACCCTAATCGTAATAGAATCTTAACTATAACCCTAACTCTTATTAAACTCTTAAATCTAATTAAATCTTAATAGTAAAATTTTATATTTATTTATTTTTAACAAATTCTAATAATAATAATTAATATAGAATTAAATAATATGATGATATACTAGCAATTGCTCCTTGGTGTGCAATGGGTACATCAAAGAGGTGTGGAAGGTTAATTAAAAAAAGAGTTTGGTTTATTTTGGTTATACATTTATGTAGTTTATGAGATCAATTGATTGATAGGTCATTTTAAGAATTAGTAAATATATTTGAAAAATTATTATATTTTTAAATTATATATTTGGAATTTATTTATATATCTAATTTTTATATAATAGTAAATGTAATTATATTGTATATATTATAATTTGTAGTGTGATGTTTGCAATATAAGTTACCAAAAACTGATTTCCAAATGCAAGTTTAAGTTCATAATTAGCAGGTGGCTAAGATGTTGAAATAAAATAACACTTGTGGATAATATATGTGTAGTATAAATCAAAAGAAGTTGAAGATTGGATTTTTTGGATGTCTCAACATGAAGAATAGACATCAAAAGAGGCATTAAAATGTTATTTTTAAGAGGAGCTCATGATGAGTGCATAGATAGTTTAAATCTTATTGGGAAATGGTGATATTTGTTAACATCCATTTGATGATTTGAAAAAAAAAATTGAAATATATGTAGTAAAATTTAATGAGAATAAAATCAATTGTCAATTTTTTCAGTATATTAAAATTAAAGAGTAAAATAAAAATTAAATTAAATTAAATAAAAAATACACAATTTTCTGCCCTTAAAGTGAATAAATATAATTTTGAATTTGAATCACCAATATTCAATATAATACATGATAATTAATTGAGAGAATTGAGTAGATCCGAGTTGTTTGATGACACCACCTACATAGAATTGTGCATACATGTGGAAGTTAGGGTTTGGCCTAATTCTTTCAATGTATTCATGATTAGTTTTTGAAGACAAATAAAGTCTAAATTTGGAGCCTTTGCATGTGATCCTTGAAGCAGTTCATCTTTGATCTGGTGAGCAACATCACTAATTGCAGCAAGTCCATTAGGTATGAAGAGTGATGAAGACTTGTAATGTGCTCCAATCTCTTTAATTGTGTCAAAATACTGTGTCACCAAGACCATGAAGAAGGATTAGTTAGTTGTGTATTATCCAGTCTTCATTTGTTTAGCTAACGCTTGATAGAAGTGTCAGTCTGCATATTTCATACACAAGTTCTTAGGTGTGCTATTAGTCAAGTCCTCCAATAATAGTGTGCTTCAAGATGTAAAAGACATGTATCTAAAAGACTTTGGATGAAAACTTGAATTTTTAGAGAAACATTATAATAGTGTGCTTAAAGATGTAAAATGGTGTGATGAAGTTTCATATAAGTCCATGATAACCCTTCACAAAGGTTTACATATATGATAAAATCTGGAAACACAAACTCCATAATTATCATTCAGTACAACATGATGGAGGAGGCAAACAAAGCCATTGAGCATTTGAATGGAGGAATATGGAAAAGTAGTAAGATAAGAGTATGGTATGCCCCCATTTCCTAGAATTATAGGGTCGTAACATAATGATCAAACAGTGTGGCACTATAGACATGCAAAAATAACAATCATGCATCATACAAATTAACATCCATTTCTTCTATTAATCAATTAAAATATTTATTGATTAATTTCCTAAGGTTCATTAAATAAATCAAATTATTTAAATCCTTATGTTCTTCTCATTTGATTTAATAAATCAAACTAATTTAATCAAATGTCAAATCCCTAAAATCCCCTAAGTTAATTAATCTAAATTAATTAACTTCTAATCATAATTATCATTCTCTAGCTTTTGACTCAACTAGAGTCAAATCCAAACTCCTAACTAACCCACCCACTTGCACCAATAAATCATTTATTTGATTTATTATTTCCTCTAATTACATTCAAAATGGAATCAAAATGGAATATTCTTCCAATTTGAATCTTCCCCCCAAAAGGGACTTGTCCCTTCCAACAAGGTTTTAAATGCTATTTGCACAAGTCAAACATGGCATTTATTGCACCTTTCATCCCCCCTAAACATGTCATTTCATCCAAATTTGAATTTCAAATTGGCACATGGGCCAAGACTTGCACATTCCTCACCCTCTCACAACTTGACAAGTGGCACCTTGTCATTGGTTTGTGAATTATCCCACATTCCTCAAAATCTCTCAATCTCCTACTCTTGAATCTATAAAATGCAAAGCATTTCAACACAAATCATCCACAACAAACAAAACACTTACTCATTGCAAGGTTGCTCTCTTCATTTGAGAATCAATCTTGCTCATCACAACACCATTTGCTTAGCAACAACACATTCTCATGGCAAGGTTACTCTCCACTTGTGAGAACTAATCTTGCTCATCATTTGGCACTTTGTTTATCATGGATTGGGAAAGGGCAGCTTTCTACACAACTAGGTTGCACCAATCCACTATGGGATAGGTTTATTTCATGGTTTAGATGCTTTGTTTAATCTTGTTGTTTGGTTGCATTTGAATCATGAAATATTATCTCATAGGGATAGGAATTTCTGTTTATGTTGTTTTGTTATTGTGCTAACCATTTGCAGATTTTCATGTCCACAAAATGGCGCTAGAAGGAGGGCGGAATATAAAATTTTCTATATCTATTCACCTCTATTTGATGCATAATGTTAGAATATGAAGTCTTTTCTTTCTATTAAGGCATTGAAATCTGCATTTTGATAGAAATCTAAAGATTTATGTTTCTGATTTACGCATTAGACAGTGAGATGTAGATTCTTTTCATTTTGCAAACTTTTTGATATACTTTTGAAGTAATCATTAATAGCATCCTCGGATAAAACATGCCCATAGCTTTTGAACAAATCTGGCGTAGGTAAAGGGGACGATGGGAATGGTTGTGAAATCTAGCTTTTCTCCCGCGTTTTCATTTGCAATCGTCACATCCCTTGGGTCACACTATCAAAATAACCCTCATGCCTTGTTTACACGTCCAGATTTATCATACATATTAACCAAAGCATATGCCAAAGAAGGGGGTCTCAATGCGTTGTTTAGAAGCATCATTTTAGCATAGGCAGCGAAGATGCTAGTAAAGGTTGTGAAATTTAGTGTTACACCTGCCATTCCATTTGGGTTCACACGCCTTCTAATCACATATTTTTTTATTCTTCATTGTCGATTTCTATCACATTTTGTATTTCAGGCGACCACATTTCTTTAAGGTGTTTTGTTATCAGTTTACAGGCCTTAATGATGCATCCACTTTTTGCATACAATGTCTATCAGAATAGTTGCAAATACCGCCCCTATTAGACTTCCCCTTATCTATTATCCTTTGTTGGACATCTGTACCCTGTTCCAAAGCACCCATTTTGGGATACGCCTAGCAAAAGTTAAGGAATACGGTTTCACACCTGCCAAATAGCTTTCAAAGAAAATATCATCAGCCTTTGAGCTGCCTGTTTCAAGATACCAGCCATCAAAGGTAGGAGAGGCAAAGTCATTTATTTCACTGGTTATGCTCGTATATGTTTCTGCTCAGATCCAATATAATGCTTTGGAGCAGCGGTTTTTGTGTAAGCTATGGTATCTATTGTAGTCGTGGGTATTGCCTTTTGCAGTGAATGGTTGAACAGTCTTGGCTTCACTTGTCTCAGTGCTAGCTTTAGCTATTTAGGCCTTACTCGCTATTCTTTCCTTTATCCTTGCCCCTACTTGCTGAGGTGATGGTGGGTCGAAAAGAGATTGAAACCTGAACAAAATCGAAGCACCCTACTAAGAGCATCTACCCATTAGAATTGTAGGGAACATGTGGTACAATCCATTGAGAATCAAGTTCCAACATACGTAAAATGCCTTTTGGACTCGTGTCTTCCATCCATTTCTTTCTGTAGCTGGAATTGGATCTGCTACTCGCGCTAGAAGCTCTAGGCCACTCGCATCTCCTCTACTATACTGTAGGCCGGGGGAGGAGAAAAGGAAACACACAGTGGCAGGGCAGAGACATGGTTTTGTTGTGGCTTTTTAACATTACATACTAGCTACATTTTAGATGATTCATCATTTGGTTATCGATGTTATTGTATACCATTGTAATTCTCCCCTGGCAGATTCAAAGATCGATAGATATTCAAACCTGAACAAATTTATTACTCATGCTTTCAATCGCTGTACTCAGATTTTCTAAATCGCCTTTGATACTCGAGATTTGTCTCTTGTCCAATAACACACGCCTCCAAAAATGGGTTGGACTCCCAAGATGGGTATCCCGCTGTGAACTTTGTTGTTTTGTACGACCATGGAGTCTTATCATCTTGTGGTGCAGGACTATTATCATTGATCAACCAGGTCAGTATCTACCAATTGAATACTACCTCCCTCTGTCGACTGCATTGTCTTAAATTGGGCATCAAATCAACACAGTGTTTGCTTTTTACAGCTTAGATAGGATTGTTGGTGCGGTCCAATAGATTCAATCATATCTTTATCATAAATATGATTGATAAGCTTCGGTGAGGTAAACTTGATAAGCTCACAGGAGGAGTAAATAGTGGCGTTGGGAGATTGAGTGTCATTAACTGTCCATTGAGTGCATTTATTCTCTACATATTTGCAATCATGGTTAAGTCCTATTTGAGATTATTTGAGTTTGCCAACATTTTGGATGTAGTCGAATCTATCCTACTGCCATGCATGATCTAAAGTGATGATCAAAATGAGTTGAGGGATGTAATTAATATGGCCTATAATGTTTTGGTTCAACGTGGTTCTTTTTTTTGTTTTTTTCAAAAAATGATCATTAAAGGAGACTTGTGCCAAAGATTAGAAAGTATTTGATTTTGACAGCAAAAGTGGACTTATCCATTAGTGTAATCAATATTTTTAGTTAGAGACATCTACCATTTATTATCACTTATGACAGTTTGACCTCCATTAGAAGAAAGAATAATGTTGTCAATTACTTACTTATGTGGGAGATTAATTGTCTTTTGGGAAATAGCTTGGAGGAAATATTTGAGACAATTGCCATTTATTGATAGTTAATTCAAAATGATTTTTTGTCATGAAATGATATTATCAGCCAACATATTTCTAATTATTGGATTTGATACAGAAATTTCAAACTAACATCATTTATTTTCTTTTATAGGGAAAACACTATACAAATTTTGAATTTGTTGTGGCTTGCTACTTTGCATCAAGACATATAAAGCAAGATTGGAGTCAAAGAGAAAATCGAGAATTTGAAACTTGAAATTCATAAAGCATTTTTAAATGCTTGGAGCGTTCATTTCCTACTTTCGTTTTCTGTTTTAGAACAACTCACTTTCAATTGGGATTTAAAATTAATCAGTGATTGATTTTTTTTATTGAAGTTGGGCTAAAATTGAACCTTAGACACTTACTAGATTTTGATTTGGGATTAAAATTGAACAAGGCAACTTCACATTTCAATTGGTGCTTTTAAAACGAACTCATCATTGCTTTGAGGAATTTAAAATTGAACATGTGTACTTTGTGTTTTGTAAACTTTTTTGCAAAGTAGTGTCATTTAAAAGGGCGTATGCGCTTCTCTCGCGCTTCACGGTGATCTTGAGAATCAAAAGTCTTTTTGATGACCCTAAGTTGCATAAAAGATTGCCTCCACACTTCAATTTGGGATCTGAAATTGAACAAAACATGCGAGTGTGAGCACGATATATTGCGGAGGTTCTCCCCTTTGTTTTTCAACAAAGGTTGTGTGAACGACGGGATATGTTAGCTTGCTATTTGTTTATCTTAGAGGGCCTGCCTTGTGGGAAAAAGTACTCGCCCAAGGGAACGACCCAACCGGGAACACGCTAAAGCCAAGCGACTTCCAACCGGTATATAAGTGTGGATATTGGAACAAAGGCCAATATCACGAGGATTATTCCGACGAGATGGATAACAATGGACTCTCGCCGACGTTGGATAATCCCCCACGAACGGAATGCCCGAATTAGAACCCCTTGTTTAGAAAAAGGCCAAAACCTTGTCTATCTTGTTGGTGCAAAAGGTCATGTCCTTTGAAGCCGCCCCACGTAACATGCGGTCTTGTTGTGGAAATGGAAAGTATGCCATGGGAGATTCATGGGTACTAATGCTTGGCTGACCCGAATAAGTGAGTGCCGTGGAGGGGAGCCAGTGTGGTCAAGCATTTAGCCATTCGCACAAGATATGCGCAGCTGGATTTATCCAAGTGGGAACCCAACAAGGTATTGTCTCATCAACCTAGGAGTGTGAAAGTGCTTGGAAAGAACACATTGCTTGATCTTGAAAACATTTGGAAAACAAACATACACAAAAACCTTGAAATTTCAAACACCTTGTGGGGAACAAATACCTATTGACGAACTTGCCCACTCTTGCTTTCCCTAGGGATCACATTCCTAGAGGTTTCTAAGTGTGCAAATTCTACCATCATTTTTTTCCAATAAGGATAAACATAAGGAACTTTTTCCCTATTTTCCTCGATTTCCGCATAAAGGACCTTGTGGGATGAAGAAGAAAGCAGGACAATAGACATTCGGTTTGAAAACATAATCAAGCAAGTGATTTTGGTAAAAAGGATTCACTAAGACAAGATAAAAGACAAATTTGATTACACACGTGTTTTCTAACATGATCAAAATCCCAAAACCGAAGTTCAAAAAGCTTAGTGTGAAAGCTAGTGAGAAGCGTCTTGAGATCCTAAATTGTTTGAAAGGTTTGCTTTCCTCCCATAGGAAATATAACGTGTTCTTCAACACCGAGGTCTTATAAGAAGAAGTGTTATTCTAGGTCAAATCTAGGATCAAATTCAATCACTTTTCATCCATCTCTCAACCATCAAAATCAGTCAAAATCACCTCACCAACAACTCTTGGGAACTTTGTAAACATCTTTTATGCTAAACTTCTAGGTGAAATCAAATCACTTTGTTTGACTTAAAACAACTAGTCAAACCATCATCCTATACACGAGTTCTCTCTTGGATAATACAACTTCCTAGGGTTTACGAGTTCATCTTGTTTGGCTTAACACACCTAGCCAAATTATCAAATCATCGCCTCGTTTGACTTGACGCACTTAGTCAAACTACCATCTTGTAGGAGTTCACTCTATGGATAACACAACTTCCTAGAGCTTTACGATTACATTTATCACATTTTGTTTGACTTAACACACCTAGTCAAACCATCAATCCAATCACGAATCAATCAAATCAAAGTCCTAAAAGTTTAGCATTTCCTTCAAAGTTTCTTTAAGAGTTCCATTCATCCAAATCACTCATCTTTCGTTATCTCATCCTCATCATCACTTTGATCCTTCAATTATCCTAGTTCTTTGCTTCTTTGAACCTAAGGTTTGGACCGATCTAAAGGATTAGAGGTTCATCTCTTACATTCTTGAAAATTGATCTTCATTTTATGGTACAAACTCGATCTCAACACAAGAGGAGCATGGAATATAAATTTGATCCATCCATCATGAGCAATTCGATCCAACCAAACTATCCAAGCCTTGCAATACCATTTGATTATCAAAGCTTGTACAATGCATACATGGGAGCATTATCTCATACAAACATCAATGGTACAAAAAATATGAGCATACCCAATCCAAAGTTTGGAACACCTTTCCCAATGATAGATTTAAATCCAAGTCCAAATCTGCAAATCTATCAACCAAATGCTCAATGCATGAGTTTTCCAAACAACATTATCCCACAAAATCCATACATACCAAGTGCAACTTTACCAAACATGACCATTTCAAATCCACACTTGGTAAACTTTGGGGTCGACATGTTTGCAAATCCCCCTAATGTTGTTCAAAATCCTAGCAATATATTGGCAACTCCATGTGTTGATTCAAGTCAAGGTAACACCATGCAAAATCAAAGTTACCTAAATCAAGGCAATATGATTCCCAACCACAACAATATTCAATTTCAATCTATCATGTTGAATCAAAACATCATACCAAATCATCCCATTTTACCATCGATATCGCAATAGCAAATGGCAACCATCCAAACGACCCCAACAATCAACACCATTCCCATTCCACCACCACCGCCACCACCACCAAAATACAACACAACCAATTCATTCTCCATCATGTTGCAAGCCGCTCAAGAAGCTTCCCACAAAAAGGCACTCCAAGCCCAACAAGCTACACATCTAGTTGCTCAGCAAGC
Source organism: Sequoiadendron giganteum (assembly GCA_007115665.2). NCBI lineage: Eukaryota > Viridiplantae > Streptophyta > Pinopsida > Cupressales > Cupressaceae > Sequoiadendron > Sequoiadendron giganteum. The sequence continues at coordinate 78,771,171 of CM021106.1, read as the reverse complement.
ACAAGCGGCTCAAGTAGCCCAACAAGCGCAAGCGCAAGCAGAATTCTATGCACTATTGAAAGCAATCTAGGAAGAAGTAGCACAACAAAGAGCCCAAAAAAAAGCTTTGTTGGCACAAAAACAACATAATGAACAACAAGCATTGTTGGCTCAGCAGCAAACGCAGGCCTTACCCGCTCAACAAAGCTTGCAACAGATTCCCACCACAATTGTTGAAAACAATGATCAAGATCTATCCATCAATGAACACATTGAAGATGTTCCCATCTCATTCAATGATCAAATCATCACACACCAAGAGTCACTTTTCAATCACGATCAAAACTCACTGACGATACCCAACAATGATCCAATCCAAGAAACATTAACATCATTTGATCCTATGTTTGAGAACATTGACAATCCCTCCACCAAAATTGTTGAAAACAATGATCAAAATCAATCCATCAATGAGCACATTGAAGATATGTCTACCCCATCCATTGATCAAATCGTCATTCATCAAGAGCCACTTTTTAGTGATCTATTTCAAGATGTGTTACAATTATTTGATCCCATTGACATAATCTACGACCCATCGACCAATGATCATATCAAAAATGTCTCTACATCGCCTTGTGAGTTAGAGGACATATCTCAAGAACGTATTCCAAAGCATGATCAAAATCTTCCATCAAGGTCTAGCAATGGCCCTTCCAATGACATTAACATCCTTTGACCTCATGGTTACAGATATTGAAGGAATCCCTAGCTCAACATTTGATCCAAATCCACTCAAAGCTCAAGAGAATATTAAGCCACTTCCCAATGACGATGTCCAAGAACCCCTTGTAGACAATCCATCCTTTGAAATTGACCCATGTCAAGAACTTGATCAAAAGCATGGCGAAAGCAATTCCAGAATTAGTCAAAATCAAGAATTTGTATCTCCGAGATACTACAATGATCTAATGGGCACTCTTTTATCTATACAAGATGCCGCAAATGATGATCATATCCACATAGGACATACTCCTCCATCTACCAATGAGATGCTTTCTTTGGATGGACACGCAGATGATCTTCATTCAAAACAAGAGTCTCATACTCTTGAAATCATTACCAACGAACAAGAGTCTCCTACTCTTAACATTTGTACACATGATCAAGATATAGAGAAATCCAGAGACATATCAGAAATGGGTCAAGAAGAAGGCTTGTACATAAGTCATGAATCAGAAACATCTTATGAAGTGAGTCATGAGGAAGACTTTTGTGTAGACAGCGAAGCATCAACACTTCTTGAAGAAGCACTACAATCTGATATCTCACAAGATCAAGTTGAAGATATCAATCAGGCATTCATCCCACTTACGGAAGATCCTATCACTTATAAACTTGGATCACTCACCTTTGTAAGGGAAAATCATCTTATCAATGAAAGAGCTATGACATTTGAAGATCCACCACAAAGCGGAGAAGGAGCAACACCTTGTTTCCAAGGTAAATCATATCCTATGGCAAATAAATTTTTTCAGTAGATGAATTATCAAGGCAGGGGATTAGGCCTACATGAACAGGGTATCCTGGAACCAGTGCAGATTTTTGGCAATCCTAAGCATCAAGGCCTTGGTTACTCAACAATTAAGGGATCTCAACATATCAGTAATACTATCACCATACTGGGGGCAGCTTCACCTCGAGCAAATGTCAACATAGGGAGCACGAAGAATCCTTATGATGAAACCAATGCCAATACTACAACCCGCCATTTCATGAATCTTCATCCACCTATCACCCCATCCACGAATTGGGACCAACGTCAAAACAAAGACTTGAATCGAAGCATGCAGAATAGTATCAAAGAAAAAGAAGCTAAGAAGCATATTGGACAAATCAAATACAAGTGGATACCCAAGAATACAAAGAAAGACTATCCCTATCAAACTCCATCAGTCAAAGAAACTATGGGGCAAAATTAAAAAGGGAAAAGTATCCATCAAAGATGTCCACAAAAGAGAAAACATGCTTCTCAAGCGACATACAAAGTGTATCAAGAAGTTGGTCCTAATTCCACATACACTTCCGTATCCACCCATTACTGCTCATCTTCCCAAGTTTGGAGAGTCAAAGATTCCAAACTGTCAACCAATCCATCTTTTTTTCCTAAACACACTCCATCCATGCCTCCACGCATGATATCCAATTCTCACATTGACCATGTATTGGCAGCAACCCTTCATCATAAGGATTCAAAAGGCACTCTATCACGATGGGCGCACAAAGACAAAGTTAACTCCGGTATCGGAAAAGCAGAACAAATTTCTCAAAAGTTGCATTCAAGTGCACGTATCTTGGCAAAACAACTTCTTCAAGCAAGATATCGATGGCACATTATGACAGAAGCATCAACATTAGCACCACTAGGTGGTTCAGCATCAGCTTAACATCTCTCAGAAAATACAAAAAAAATCAGAAAAAGTCCTGAAAAAATGGTTACCTTGATGAAAACCTGGCAAACAGGCATCCTGGTGACAACAAAAAAGAATCAAAAAATACAAAAAATCCAAAAAAAAATTAGAAAAAGGATTGAAAACAGTAAAGAAAAAAATCGTCCTCTAGTGAAAACCATTTCGGTGGCGCTTTGGACAGGAACCATGATGAGAACCTGGCAAACAGGCGTCACGTGTAGAATCAAGCATCTATGTGTGCCAGTTCAGAAGAAAGCATCTTATTGCATCCATAATAAAGCTAGCATTCCATCCATATCATTCGTTCATCCATGAACCATTTATCCAACACATTTTTATCCATCTGCATCCAAGGTCCAAGTTACCTTGATCTTGATAAAATTTTGGAGCACACTTTATAGTTGCTTATGTTAGACATCTTGACATGGGTCATTTTCATTGATCCCATCCTACCCAACATTATCTGAGCCTTGAAGCATTATTCGAGTGAGCATTCCTTTGTTCGAAACACCCTTATCTTATCGCAAGATAATCCATATCCATTCATCCAAAATTCACCCATGGCATTCCAAACATTGCTAGACACTGGGGGGAAATATTTACATCTTGCTTTGAGAATAAATCTTGATCTATATCTTCCCACTTATGTGGTGATCCGAGCATTGGAAAACATGAAATCAAATTGGTCAAGGCATTTGTGAACCAAAATCCAAATCACTAGCCCATGGCATGTTTTGACAGCAAGAAGACGTTCCTCATCAAGATTTATCGTTCGTCAATCATCAAATTTGAACAATCTATATCAGTTGCATCTAATGTGTACTTCAGCATCACTTGAAATCATGAAAGCAATTTTGTTCCAAATCAAGCTTCATCAATCTTGATCAATCAAATCCAATCAATCATCATCTTGTTTGACTTAACACACTTAGTCAAACTATCATCTTGTGCACGAGTTTACTCTAGGATAACACAACTTCCTTGGGTCTACAAGTTCATTATCATCTCTGTTTGGCTTAACACACTTAGCCAAATTATCAAAACCATCATCACCTTGTTTGGCTTAACACACCTAGCCAAATTATCCTTTTGTACGAATTTACTCTAGGATAACACAACTTCCTGGAGTTTACAAGTGCATTATCACTTTCGTTTGACTTAACACACTTAGTCAAACTATCCATCCATCAATTTGATTGATCAACATTAAGCTTGGTTTTCAACAAAATCCCAAGAGAGAGCACTGATATCATATCATGTCCATATCCGAATCGTCAAAATCATGCGAAAAATCCAAAAACATGCAAAAAATCCATCAAAAAATTTCAAAAACATCCAAATCTTTCAAAAATCCAAAAACATGTCGAAATATTAGAAAATCTTCAAAAAATTCATCATTTAGTCTTGTCAGTCTTTCACCTTGTCGAACTACGTCATCTCTGAGCTTGAACATAGGCAAGGTTGATCTTTGATCATCCCCCGAGACAATCAGGTCCGTCCTTTATGTGTCCGTCGCATTGGCATCCGTTTGCTCATCCTTTAGGCGTCCGTCGCATTGGCATTCGTTTGCTTATCTTTTACACATTTAGGTCATTCTTTATGCGTCCGTCGCATTGGCATCCGTTTGCCCATCCTTTAGGCATCTGTCGCAATGGCATTCGTTTGCTTATCTTTGGTACATTTAGGTCAGTCTTTAGGCGTCCATCGCATTGGCAATCCGTTTGCCCATCTATCTTTTTGAGTCAGGTTTATAGTCCGAACTACGCCATCTCTGAGCTTAAACGTAGGCAAGGCCATCCTTGATCGGCCCCCGAGACACAAAATTCAAAAACATTCATAAATCTTGAAAATACCAAAAACATTGAAAAATCTTGAAAATACCAAAAAAATTTTTTGTAAAACATCTCAAAAATTCCAAAAATAGCCTCAAAACATTTGAAAAAAACCCAAAATGGTGCATTCATTTCATCTCGCTTTCACCCGGGATTGTCATCACTCATAATAAATCATCGTCGCTTTCACCCTTTGGTGAGTAAGTTAGAAGCAAGTCTAGCAGGTTCCAAAGTGAACACTTAATCGTCAAAGTCTCAAGTCTAAGTCAGTAAGTCAACAAGTTGGTCAACTCGAAGTATCAATAGCTTATCACCCAACCAGTCTCACCAAAACCCTAATCACTACATGTCCTAGGATGAAGCTTTCCCATGATGGACATAAGCATCAGGTACCCCACAGTAGTTTAGCCTTGGCTAGCGATACGAAGAACATCAGCTTGTTTGTTTACTTTATTTTGGTCTTTTTAGACTTATCTTATTTTGTGCTCATTCCAAGGACCTCTCGATGATGCCTAAACAAAACAGGTTTAGAGAGAAAGGAATGGGGCAATGATCATTATCTTTTGATCTGTTGTGCTTGTTGGATGTTCTTGTAAAATAACTTGGCGAATACTTTCTTTGTTGGGTCCGTCCTAGCAAGGTTTCCATATGTCAAGTGTGAACAAGATCACTCCTATCTGATTGCCGAGTCAGAGTCCATCACACTAGGCGCAACGCCATCCTGGTTCTTAATACCTTGATGCATCGCACCTATGTGTGTTATCAAACATAAAGAAAGTTACACTCTTTATCTCCCATTCCTGGATAAGCAATACATCATCATCTTTCATCATCATCTCTAATAAAGTTGGCTTGTTGAAATTCTGCATCTTCTTGGATTCAAGGGTTCATCCCTCTCATTCTTCTACCTTCTTTCACGCTAACAATGCATCCATCCTGCATCCATGCTGCATTCATCCTCTCATCTTGCATAATCATGTCATATCATTATAGGACAACATCATCCATCTCATCCATCTCACATGCATCGCATAATCATTTAACATGCTTAAAATAATATAGATTTGTTATTCTAAGCATCTTCCGAACATCTCATTTTCATCATCATTATCATATAGATCATATAGTCTCACAATCCATACATCCATTTTGAACCTCTTTGTTGTGAGATCCACCTCAAATTGAATTTTTTCGCTCGATCTCTCGAGGGGGCAATGTACTAATGTACTTATTTTTGCTGGGGCATCCGAAAAAAAAAAAGAAGCAAAAATTTTTAATTTCGATGTCGGTAGAATCATTCTTTGAATCAATGCAACAAGTACATTGCTTCAAAGAGGGGCAAAATGTAGACATGCAAAAATAACAATCATGCATCATACAAATTAACATCCATTTCTTCTATTAATCAATTAAAATATTTATTGATTAATTTCCTAAGGTTCATTAAATAAATCAAATTATTTAAATCCTTATGTTCTTCTCATTTGATTTAATAAATCAAACTGATTTAATCAAATGTCAAATCCCTAAAATCCCCCTAAATTAATTAACTTCTAATCATAATTATCATTCTCTAGCTTTTGACTCAACTAGAGTCAAATCCAAACTCCTAACTAACCCACCCACTTGCACCAATAAATCATTTATTTGATTTATTATTTCCTCTAATTACATTCAAAATGGAATCAAAATGGAATATTCTTCCAATTTGAATCTTCCCCCCAAAAGGGACTTGTCCCTTCCAACAAGGTTTTAAATGCTATTTGCACAAGTCAAACATGGCATTTATTGCACCTTTCATCCCCCCTAAACATGTCATTTCATCCAAATTTGAATTTCAAATTGGCACATGGGCCAAGACTTGCACATTCCTCACCCTCTCACAACTTGACAAGTGGCACCTTGTCATTGGTTTGTGAATTATCCCACATTCCTCAAAATCTCTCAATCTCCTACTCTTGAATCTATAAAATGCAAAGCATTTCAACACAAATCATCCACAACAAACAAAACACTTACTCATTGCAAGGTTGCTCTCTTCATTTGAGAATCAATCTTGCTCATCACAACACCATTTGCTTAGCAACAACACATTCTCATGGCAAGGTTACTCTCCACTTGTGAGAACTAATCTTGCTCATCATTTGACACTTTGCTTATCATGGATTGGGAAAGGGCAGCTTTCTACACAACTAGGTTGCACCAATCCACTATGGGATAGGTTTATTTCATGGTTTAGATGCTTTGTTTAATCTTGTTGTTTGGTTGCATTTGAATCATGAAATATTATCTCATAGGGATAGGAATTTATGTTTATGTTGTTTTGTTATTGTGCTAACCATTTGCAGATTTTCATGTCCACAGGCACAAAATTTCAAAGAGAGTAAACATTTGATCACTTCTAACAGTCTAGCAAACAAGAACTATTTGTAAACTATAATATGAACAATACCCACATCAAAAATTATATTATAATCCAAAAACCATAAACCATAAGAAAAATATAATTAAATGTTAAATTAGTTTTGTTTAAAAAATTCATCAAAATCATATCTCTTTGTTAATCATATGTCTATCTCACAATCCAATAAACAAGAACTACCATATAAACAATACCCAAATAAGCAATACCCAAATGAGAGTAAATATTTGATCACTTCTCATGATGTAGTACCTAGAAGAATTCACATACATGGTGAAATACCCTTGTCAAAAATACCAATTCAGAAGATCAATTTAAAGCACTTACATGCACTATTTGAGCACCTAATGCCTTGAAGGACTCCAAAAGTTTAGCTTTAACAGGATTTGAAGCTTTGAAGTCTTTGTCAAGAATGTAAGTGTGATGGCCAAGTGCAATGTTGGCTTTTTCCCTTTCGATCGTAAGATTTCCTGGCTGAATAACTGCATTTTTATGCCAATAAGAAACACAAATCCATACAAAAAAATACAACAGCAGGAGACACAGTCAATAGAACCTACACATTAAATTGTTTGCAAAAAACTGGAATACATAGAGTGACAATACATGTATTTGCTAGTTTTGACAAACCTTTATATGGAGATATTAGGTAAATGCCCAATGCTTGCAGGCAAGCAATTTTTCAACATAAGCAACTGAGGACCGCCTTACAACATGGATGAGAACCACAAATAGTTTTCTCTAACACAGAAAGACAAACATATGCATGTGTAACTATCTTTATCACAGTTTTGTATCATAAACTAAAGAAATATTTTTAGAATATAATAGAGAAAATTTCAAAGGTGTAAAAGGCCAAACCGCTAGAAGTACAATACCCACTTTATATATACCTACAAAAGAAACAAAGACAAATATATCAGAAGAACAAAAAAATTAAAATATATTTTTTCAGTTGAAATTCATTTAAATATCTCAGTCTAATATGCCAGCACGAAGACATCAGAAACCCTCATGTAAAACATGACCATCACCTCTCTCTCTCTCTCTCTCTCTCTCTCTCTCTCTCTCTCTCTCTCTCTCATTATACAACATATATAGAAACACAAAAAATAAAAAACCCTTGTGTAAATTGACATCCAGAAAATATCCTTCAACTAAATCCTTAAAAACTTGCTCACTTTGTCTTATAAAACCAAGTTAAAGATACCAAATTCTCAAAAACCCTTCACCTAGCATTCCTCACAATACACACACATATAAGTTAGCATACATACAAACACAAACAAATCAATAGCCTTGATGTAAAAATAGACATTTTTTTTATAAGTCTTTATTGAACATACCAAAATGGAAATAGGAATCAAAGTAATAATCAGCAGCAGTGTGATCAAAGGCAGTGAAAACATTGTCCTTTGGTGAAAATATTCTTGACCAATAATATGCATTTGTTAGGCAGGAAAAGTTGGGGTGAATGACTAACTGAAAGCATATAATAGGCAAAAATTGTTAAGAAGAATAACTTAGTTTTCCATCAAAACCACTTTAAACCAATGAGGACTTCAAACTTAGTGGTTGATTACTGCACAACATGGAGTACAAGTAAGCAACAACAAATGTGCCCCCAAAAAAGGATTTTTTAAAGAAGCATAATATTGCAGGTTAACGATTTTGTGGGTAATGGACTGAATAATACAGAAACATAATCTTTTCATTTCTAAACCTCTAAAATGTTTCTTTTAAAAATTAAAAATTTTGGAAAGTAAAAGAATGCAACTATGGAAAGTAAATTAAACACGGAGCCTTTCAACTTCTACATTGGCAACTATGGAGATTTTGGTAGACATGTATGCAAAATGTGGAAGCAAAAAAAAGGCATGGGAATTGTTTGACAGTGTTTGACAGAAAGCCTCACAGAGGGGTTATCTCATGGTTTACAAACTTCATTTTTTATGTAGACTGTGAATTACAACCACTATTATGAAGATAATGTCTTCTGAATAGTTTGAATTGGTCTTTTACACTTGATTTTTTCACTAATATTATCTCAGGGCCATTTAAGTACCTAGGTTTGTCAATCCTACCCATCCTTGTGCCTATCTTGTCTTTTCTCTATAAGAAAATTTAAATCCTTTGTGTTAATGAACTCTTTCTTTTGATGCAGACAGTCTTTTGGACCTTTAGATTATTAATTCTACTCTATATTTTATAATTTATCCTTTAAATTTATGGTTTACAACAACCAATTCAATACAAATGCTTTATATCTCGCATGTTTCACTTATTAATTTTCAATTATGTTCAAGCTTTACAGTAAATGGGTGAGAATTTGAAATCCTTTTTATATTGCTAATTCTTTATTTATGCACTTTGACTAGATATTGTTTGGGAAACTAGAAAGGTCTCGTTCATCAATGAGGGCTTTGAAATCTCCAGAGTTTGAAGCACAAGCAACACATTCACCACTACATTCTAGGACAAGGTAACTTTGAAATATTTGTTATAAGACCTCATAGAACCTGAGTTTATATGCCTTATATTCTATAGCATTAGTATTGCCCTTATGCTAATAAAAGTGTTGATAAGTGTTTCTGCTATAAATAATTTATCTTTGATATCCTTTTGCTTATGATCCATTTGATGCATAAGAAACAATTATATTCCTAACATTTCTTTCTTGATGACCTTTACTTGCCCCAGTTAAATTTAGGGTTCTATAGCAAATTGTATTTGAGCTTGTCCAAAGAAGTGGTAAACAACTGGAGTTACATGAAACACTCTATTCAAATTTTTTAATGGGAGAATTCAATCTCTTGGACAAGATGTTTGGCTTTGTCAAGTATCTCTCATTTTAGGAACTTTAGACTTATGTGTAACCCTATTTTTTTATTGTATTTAACCTTACTCAGAATTGTATATCCTCGAGAATGAATATTATTGAATAACTTTTATTGGCATCCTATTGTGTCTCTTCTCTAACTTTATCATTAACTTTTCTCTTCTGGAGATTAAATAATGTGACATTTTCTTTTAAAAAATAGTTATTTTTGGCATCTATAAATAGAATCCCACATCAACTCCTTGGATATTGTACCTAGGTCTTTCTTTGCAACTATCTATTAGTTATGCATCTTTGGACAAGTCTGTTGGATGTAATTAATTTTGTGCTTGTAATAGGAAAATGTTCACACACTGGCCATAACGATGCAATTCCAGAGACCTTGATGTGATTTGAAACATATTGTTTGTAATTCTTTTATCATGGGAAAATTTGATAGGAAATACTGCTATTACTGGAAACTATTTGATCAGTTTGAGATAAATGAATACCCAAAAGACATTAAATTTAGCATTTCAGGTTTCACTTTTGTTTTCTATATCTTTGATTTTATAAAATTGTTTTCCAGAGATTCGAATGGAGTAGAAGGGATGGAAGATCCAGATGGTATATGGGCATCTATTGCTCAGTTTATTGAGCATTTCCAAGCACACACATCTACATCAATGGAAAAAGAGATGGCAACAAAAGGACTGTTGGATCTTGCTAAGTCTAGAAAGGATGCCAAAAATGCAATAGGTTCTCATTCACAAGCAATACCTTTGCTTGTTACAATTCTCAGGTCTGGAACTACAGTTGCAAAGGTCAATGCAACTTTAACCCTTGGGATTATGTGTGACGAGGAAGATTTAAGAGTGAAAGTGTTGTTGGGAGGATGCATACCTCCTTTACTTGGACTACTAAGGTCTGGATCTGTAGAAGCTAAGAAAGCAACAACAAAGGGATTCTCTGCAATATCACATGGTGGTGTGGCAACAAAGCATATTGGGATGAAGATATTTATGATCGAGGGTGTTATTCCTAGTATGTGGGAGCAACTTCACCCTAGGCAAAAGCAAGAAAAATTAGTCAATGACCATCTTACTGGAGCATTAAGAAATTTGTGCAATGATACAGAAAGCTTCTTGCAAGAAACTATTAAGGCTGGTGGAGTGGATATTCTTGTAAGGCTTATCTCTTCTGATAGTGTAGTTGCTCAGTCAAATGCATCCTCTCTCTTGTGCAACTAGGAAGCATTACAACTTTTCACAGGTGTGCAAAAGACAAACACAAAGTCTTTCAGCTTCTACATTGGCAACTACAGAGATTTCGGTAGACATGTATGTAAAATGTGGAAGCATAGAAAAGGCACGAGAGCTGTTTGACAAAATGCCTCACAAAGAGCTTATCTCGTGGAATACAATGATTGTAGGATATTCAGAGAATGGATTTTTTAAGAAAGATTTAGAAACTTTCAAGCAAATGTAATTGGCAGGTGTAAAGCCAGACTCCGCAACTATAGACAGCATTCTCCCTATCTGTGCCAAAATAGGAGCATTGGAACAAGATATGGACATCCATCAAAGCATAAAGAAAAGATAATTTTTTTCAGATCTTGCAGTTGCAACTACCCCGGTGGACATGTATGCAAAATGTGGAAGTATAGAAAAGGCACGTGAACTGTGTGACAAAAATCCTCCAAAGAGATGGCATCTCATGGAATGTAATGATTGCAGGATATGCACAATATGGATTTTGCAGGGATGCTCTGAAAATATTTGAATTAATGAAGCATTATTAGAGAAACCAACTCCTCTGCATGCACCAGTTTCTAATCAACCTCGTTTGAACACCAATATCCTAAAGCTATGAAGCAATGTTTTCAAACCTTAGAAAGAAATCATGGTGACTCAAAAGTAATCAACATGGAATATAAAATATCCAAACCAGGGCAAGTGACTTACCTCAAGATTCTGCAAATATTGTGTCTTTATGTCAACGTTGTCGATAAGGAAAATATATGGATTGTAACTTGCATACAATAATAATGCAATTGTTATAGAATCGATTAAACCTTAAGAAAAAAATAGATGCCCATGTACAGCTTGTCAAAAAGGCGCAATCAAACCAAGGAAGTGACTTACTTCAAAATTCTACATAAATGGTGTGTGAAGGATGTCGAGAATGAAAATGAGCAAAGCTTGGCATACCTCAAGATTCTACAAATATTGTGTCTTTTATGTCAACGCTGCTGATAAGGAAAATATACGATTTGTAACCTGCATACAATAACAGTGCAATTGTTATAGAATCAATTAAACCTTAAGGAAAAATGAGATACCCATGTACAACTTGGCAAAAAGGCATAATCAAACCAGGGCAAGTGACTTACTTCATAATATTAAGAAACATTAACGAAGCAGGAAGAGGAATGGCTGCAACTATGAACAAGTCGATGATATGAAAATAAAAAGCACTCTAAAGAGAAATAAATATGCAACCAACAAGTTGTTAAAGGGTTGACTCCACTATCTACCATATTTTGTTTGACAAAAAAATTGATAAATTTTTCGGTAGGAGAGCTTCCCCACTCACGATAATGAATTAAATAACATTTAATTAAAAATGGTATTTATCAAGAAAAACATTTTAAAACATTGTATGGACGAGATTAAATGATTCGTATCGCATTGCTTGTAATTAATTTTTGACTGTTGATTTCATAATTAGCTTTTCAATTCTCAAATAGGACACGCCTTTGGCATAACTAGCAATCATACATTGGTGTGTAATGGGTACGCCAAAGAGGTGTGGAAAGTCAACTTGAGAAAAAATTGTCTTTTTTTTTTAAGATACATTTGTGCAATACATGAGATCAATTTTGTTTTTAATTATTTGCAGATTATGGTATGCAAAAAGAATTGTCATTACCAAAAATTAGAGTCATTTGTAATATTAAGGTGAACTAATTTTGAACAATGGCAATATAGTTAGTTGATAGGTAGTGTAGGTGGTTGGCAATTCCAAAGACTCGTGATGCCACGTCTCAACATAACAAAGTTGCATGACCTGCATGGAATTTTGGTTGCATGACCTACATGGAATTTGTTGAAAAGGCTTTCAAAATATTCAAGCCAAACCAACCAACCTTGCCAACATCCTTACAACCTGCACCAAAATAGAGTGAGCTTTGGAACAAGGCATGAACATCCATCAAAGCATGATGAGTAAGGGATTTCATGGATTGTTGTAGTTGCAAATGCATATATGGTTTCTAAGTTCATAAATTTCACTTTACGTCTTCCGTTACAGTTGCCAAGTGCATGTGTTTCAAATTTCTTGAAGAGATTTTATCAAAGGGTTCACAATATACAATCCATTTGAGCGCGCATCAATATACAATTTGTTCATTCAATTATGATCTAGAAGTACTATTTTCAAACATTGTGGCTCTAAATTTTAATTCTAGAACCCAAATTTATGTGAGAAAAGGGTATACCATCTTAGGTAAAACTCACTCTACATAAACTATATGGAAATGAATGTGAATTGTTGATGCTTTAAAATGTTCCCCTTTAGATGGTCTCTATTCAAGTAGAAAAAAAACCTTTTAAAGCATTTGTTTAAATCCTCATTAGGGTTCAAATGGGAATCTGATGTAAAGGAAAGTGTGAAAGAAAATGGTGCATGCTAAAGCTTAAAGTGACAAAATGATGGAACAAGGGACGATGAGCATAGTGTTCCATGGACAAAATTTACAGTGATCTAGATCATAACATTGCAAAGAAAGGATATCATTTTAGTCACAGGATAGTTAATAGAAACAATGTTGGCATGAACATCGGTGGGAAAGGAGGGACATGGCAATTGTGAAATGTTTTGCAGAGAGAGATTGCAGAGACATGAAACTCTATTTTTCTTTTACAATAGTAGTGTCAAGTTAGAAAAGAGGAAATAGTCACCTATCTATTGCCAAATATGCCTCAAAATTTCTTGTCAAGTTAGTAGTGGTTCTTTGGAGGGTGTAGCTTCCTTTTTTGCAAGAATATTTCCTCAATAACCTTGGAACTACATACCAGACTATAGAGAACATTGTGAAATCAGAGGTATGACAGAGTTGTCAAAGGTAGACCTTGATAAAAGAGACCTAATCACTAACATCTTCCCAAGCACTAGTTGCAAGTTGACGAAAATATGGTGTAGGGATATTTCTTTCTTCTGTAGTGGTTGGCACCTAAATCACTCGTCTCTTAGTTGATAGATCTTGGGAAGGTTGTGGGTCACTCAAAGTGTCGATGCACCGTTCATCATCAAAATGATGGAGGATGTAACAAGATCTAACACTATGAATTACAATAATATCACATACGAAAACAACCACAGATAAAACCACATAACCCATGTCATTCTTTGGATAAATAATAACATAATTGTTTAGAATGAAATAAAACACAACAAAAAATGAGACGACGATGTACAAATTCGAAAGGAAAAATCTTTGAAACTAGATTGGCAAGTGACTTACCTCAAGATTTTGCAAAAATTGTGTCCTGCTGTGGAAGAGGGAAAATGGGTAAACTTTGCAGGAAACCCTAGCAAGGCAAAAATCGCTTAAAAGTGAGAGAAACAAAAATCAATCTCCCTACATTTGGTGGCCACGCCACAACGGTCAGAGGAGGAACCTGCAAAATACTTCATAGAGGAACGCCTTCGGCATAAAAAATGACATTTATCAAGAAAAACATTTTAAAACATTGTATGGACAAGATTAAAAGATTCGTATTGCATTAGTTGAACGACCCAAATTAGTTGTTCGCCCAAGATTTAGTGTCTTATTCTTATGTACACAGAAGAACAAGGAATCAATTTTCATTGTAAACACCTATCGACATAAAAACCTACAAATTTAATTTTAAAACTTGGCTTAAAAATCTATGTTTGAGAACCTACAAAATTGGTTTTGATACTTTTTTAATATGTCAATTATCCAGGTTCCTACTACCTAAAACACAAACTCTTCATGTAAAATTGCAATGAATTTAGTCTCAGCTCCTAACCAACAATGTATCAACATTGGCAGTGAGGCAGCCAGTAGATGTAGAAGACCATTAGAGTACGACATATATAGTAAAATCTTTGATCAATAACCATAGTTGTACCTTTAGCCTTCAGTTCTAAATTTCCTAAAAAAACTTGGTAAAATAGCTATCAAATAAAGTGCCTTGAGATAATATCCTTGTCCAGTATAGAATTCTAACAACACAAATAACTTGAATGTAATACCATCATCTTGCATACATCGCAATGAGGACATGCATAGACAAGAACAAAAGAGAACACAAAATTCAAAAATAAACTATCACTAGAAGCTTTACATTTTAATATTTAAAACCTTGAAGAGGTCAGTAATTAATATCATATGAAAAAATACCTAATAACCTGTGCCCTACATCATTCATACCACTGTCTACATCTGACAACAATAATCAATCACAAAAACATAATCACATAACCATTGTAAATTTTGCTAATACCAAAAGAAGAATCCAATACATTCCATTAAAATTTACACTGCAAACAAACATAAATGCCCATTGCTTTAGACTTTAGCAAACATGCAATAAATTGTCAATTGAGGAAAAACATTCTAGTGGATACTCCACAATAGATGTAACAAAAAAACTCATCGATTTGGGTTTGTCCATCTACTGAATCCATTGTCACACAACCATAGACTGTAATGTTGATAAAAG
>CM021106.1:78574648-78755796 GCA_007115665.2 Sequoiadendron giganteum | reverse complement strand
CATTCAAACAAATCTAGTGGTGTGAGAACTGGTGCCTTCATTTAAGTTACACATTTATGATTATAGTGATTGGCAGCCGTCCAAATAAAAACTTCTGTCAGAGCTCACCGAATTTGGAGAAATCAACAGTCAAAATCTGAGGCTATCTTACAGGGTGCACGACATGATATTTTGAGTAGAGATCACGTCTCCTACTTTTTGATCTGATATGATGCCATTGACTTTGTTGCAGGCCACACATTGTTTCTTCAATGTCAATTAAATGCAGTAGAAATCAAATACACCTCTCCCTGTCAAGTCTTTTTAATGTGTGTGGGTAAATGCGATTGGAATAAGTGCACCGAGGAGCCAATGATTTAGCCTTTGTATTTGAAAGATCTGATATGCATGTTTGGGTCTGTTGCTCTTCAGTGTCGTATTTTGTGCCTTGCATTATTATTTGTTTAGGTGGGTAGGTAGATGAGGAAACACAATGATGAACTTGTAAGAAAAAGCATATACTTTACTATCAGTTTTCTTTACATTTATTGATTATATGGTGGCTAAAGGCTAAGCTGCAAATCATGTTGTTTCTTCTTTTTTTGCTAGTATTCACATGTATAGGTATCTAGTGGCGTGTCTATGTTGATACAAGCACCGATGAAGATTGACCTTGAAGTTGCCTAACTTTTCCCAAGTGTCGGTAGCCATTCAAGCACCAACATATGGTGAAGTATAGTTTCTTTTCGAGGAACATGATATTCACGAAATCTAATGTCAAGGACTTGAGGGAGTTTTAGAATCTTTACAAGCTGCCAACAATATCTTTTATATATGGCCTCTTTATCATGATAGGACCTAACTATGAATTCTGACATATCTTTCACTAAACGTTAATTTTCTATATGGATTGAATTGGCCTTAACATTGTTGTCTTACCTTCAAGGTTAAGCTAAGGGAATGTATCAACATTGGTGTCTCTCCAAGGTTACATTGAACACCAAAATCTTAGATCACAAGTGGCCCATGCTACCTTTATTGTCATAGCTAGAATGCATTCGAGATTAAAAACATCAACTCATAGGCATTGAAGTTTTGTCCAAGCTAGGAGATTATCAATGCATGATTTAGGATTCTTTAAATTTTCAAAAGGAGGAACTTTTGCATTGAAGGTCATCATTAAGGGGCATTTGTTTTATTTGGAAGTATGTTCATTATGATCAATTATTTTGTTGAGATAAATTGCGTTCCTAAGTTTGTAACTTTGAACTTTTTTATAGGTGTTGACATCAAAGTTGAAATCAAGGTTGACATTGGAGATTGAAATTGAAGGTTGAAGCAAAAAATGAAGGCCAATAGAGTGGACTTGGAGATTTGAAGAAAAAAAAATAAAAGCATTTTTTAATGCTTGTTTAAACAATCTTGGAGCTTCCATTTACTACCCCTTTTTTTCTGTTTTTAGCTAACTCACTTTTCAATTTGGGTTTAAAATCAATCAATGACTTGATCTTTTCAAAGTTGGTTAAAATCAAACCTTAGACACTTACTAGATTTCAATTTGGGATTAAAATTGAACAAGGAAACTTCACATTTCAATTGGTGCTTTTAAAACGAACTCATCATTGCTTTAAGGAATTTAAAATTGAACATGTGTACTTTGTGTTTTGTAAACTTTTTTGCAAAGTAGTGTCATTTAAAAGGGCGTATGTGCTTCTCTCGCGCTTCACAGCGATCTTGAGAATCAAAAGTCTTTTTGATGACCCTAAGTTGCATAAAAGATTGCCTCCACACTTTAATTTGGGATCTAAAAATTGAACAAATCATGCGAGTGTGAGCACGATATATTGCGGAGGTTCTCCCCTTTGTTTTTCAACGAAGGTTTTTTAAATGACGGAATATGTTAGCTCGCTTTTGTTTATCTTAGAGGGCCTGCCTTGTGGAAAAAAGTACTCACCCAAGGGAACGACCCAACCGGGAACACGCTAAAGCCAAGCGACTTCCACCTGGGATATAAGTGTGGATATTGGAACAAAGGCCAATATCACGAGGATTATTCCGACGAGATGGACAACAATGGACTCTCACCGACGTTGGATAATCCCCCATGAACGGAATGCCCGAATTAGAACCCTTGTTTAGAAATTGGCCAAAACCTTATCTATCTTGTTGGTGCAAGAGGTCATGTCCTCTGAAGCCGCCCCACGTAACATGCGGTCTTGTTGTGGAAATGGAAAGTATGCCATGGGAGATTCATGAGTACTAATGCTTGGCTGGCCCGAATAAGTGAGTGCCGTGGAGGGGAGCCAGTGTGGTCAAGCATTTAGCCATTCGCACAAGATATGCGCAGCTGGATTTATCCAAGTGGGAACCCAACAAGATATTGCCTCATCATCCTAGGGTTGTAAAAAGTGCTTGGAATCAAAAAACACTTTGCTTGGATTCAAAACATTGAAAAACAAACATACACAAGAGCCTCAAATTTCAAACACCTTGGAAGAAACAAATATCCTTTGACGAATTTAAGCACTCTTGCTTTCCCTAGGGATCATATCCTTAGAGGTTTCTAAGTGCTCGAATTCTATCGTCATTTGTTTTCAGTAAGGATAAACCTAGGAAACTTTTGCCCTAATTTATTTGATTTCCACATAATGGACCTTGTGGGATGAGGAAGAAAGCAGGACATTAGACATTCAGTTTGAAAACATAATCAAGCAAGTGCTTTTGGTAAAAGGGATTCACTAAGACAAGATAAAAGAAAAATTTGATTACACATGTGTTTTCTAACATGATCAAAATCCCAAAACCGAAGTTCAAGAAGCTTAATCTAAAGGCTCATGGGGAGCATCTTCAGAGACCTTTCGAGTTCAGAATATAGCATGTTCTTCAACACCGAGGTCTTGTAAGCAGAAGTGTCATCTAGGTCAAGTCTAGGATCAAATTCAATCACTTTCATCCATCTCTCAACCATCAAAATCAATCAAAAGTCACCTCACCAACAGCTCTTAGAATCTTTGTCATTTGTTATGCTAAACTTCTAGGCGAAATCAAATCACTTTGTTTGACTTAACACAGCTATTCAAACCATCATCCTATACACAAGTTCTCTCTTGGATAATACAACTTCCTAGGGTTTATGAGTTCATCTTGTTTGGCTTAACACACCTAGCCAAATTATCAAATCATCACCTCGTTTGACTTGACGCACTTAGTCAAACTACCATCTTGTAGGAGTTCACTCTTGGATAACACAACTTCCTAGAGTTTTACGATTACATTTATCACTCTTGTTTGACTTAACACATTTAGTCAAACCATCAATCCAATCACGATCAATCAAAGTCCTAAAAATTTTAGCATTTCCTTCAAAGTTGCTTTAAGAGTTCCATTCATCCGTATCACTCATCTTTCGATTATCTCATCCTCGTTATCACTTTGATCCTTCAATTATCCTAGTTTTTCGCTTCTTTGAACCTAAGGTTTAGACCGATCTAAAGGATTAGAGGTTCATCTCTTACATTCTTGAAGATTGATCTTCATTTTATGCTTCAAACTCGATCTCAACACAAGAGGGACATGGAATATAAACTTGATCCATCCATCATGAGCAATTCGATTCAACCAAACTATCCAAGCCTTGCAATACCATTTGATTTTCAAAGCTTGTACAATGCATACATGGGAGCATTATCTCATACAAACATCAATGGTACAACAAATATGAGCATACCCAATCCAAATTTTGGAACACCTTTCCCAATGATAGATTTAAATCCAAGTCCAAATCTGCAAATCTATCAACCAAACGCTCAATGCATGAGTTTTCCAAACAACATTATCCCACCAAATCCATACATGCCAAGTATAACTTTACCAAACATGACCATTTCAAATCCACACTTGGTAAACTTTGGGGTCGACATGTTTGCAAATCCCCCTAATGTTGTTCAAAATCCTAGCAATATATTGGCAACTCCATATGTTGATTCAAGTCAAGGTAACACCATGCAAAATCAAAGTTACCTAAATCAAGGAAATATGATTCTAGACCACAACAATGTTCAATTTAAATCTATCATGCCAAATCAAAACATCATACCAAATCATCCCATTTTTCCATCGATATCGCAAAAACAGATGGAAACCATCCAAGCAACCCCAACAATCAACACCATTCCACCACCACCGCCACCACCGCCAAAATACAACACGACCAATTCATTCTCCATCATGTTGCAAGCTGCACAAGAAGCTTCCCGCAAAAAGGCACTCCAAGCCCAACAAGCTACACAGCTAGTTGCTCAACAAGCACAAGCAGCTCAAGTAGCCCAAAAAGCGCAAGCGCAAGCAGAATTCTACGCACTATTGCAATCAATCCAAGAAGAAGTAGCACAACAAAGAGCCCAACAAAAAGCTTTGTTGGCACAAAAACAACATGACAAACAACAAGCGTTGTTGGCTCAGCAGCAAATGCAGGCCTTACCCGCTCAACAAAGCTTGCAACAGATTCCCACCACAATTGTTGAAAACAATGATCAAGATCTATCCATCAATGAACACATTGAAGATGTTCCCATCTCATTCAATGATCAAATCAACATACACCAAAAGCCACTTTTCAATCATGATCAAAACTCACCAACGATGTCTAACAATGATCCATTCAAAGGAGGGTTAACACTATTTGATCCTATAATTTGTGATCCTTCAACTAATGACAATGTTGAAAATGTCTCTACATCACCTAATGAGCTAGAAGACATATCTCAAGAATTTGTTCCAAAGCATGATCAACATCTTTCACCAAAGTCTAGCAATGATCCTCTCCAAAACATATGGCCATCCTTTGACCTCATGAAATTTGAGAATATTCCTATGCCTAATGAAGATATCCAAGAAAGAAATCCATTCTTTGAAATTGACCCATGTCAAGAACTTGATCCAAAGCATGTTGAAAGCAATTCCGAAATCTCTCAAGATTGAGAATTTGTATCTCCAAGCTACTACAACGATATAATGGACACTCTCCTATCTATACAAGATGTTGCAAATGATGACCATATCCGCATAGGACATACTCCTCCATCTATCCATGAGATGCTTTCTTTGGATGGACACGTGGATGATCTTCAAAAACAAGAGTCTCATACTCTTCAAATCATTACCAACAAACAAGAGTCTCCTACTCTTAACATTTGTACACATGATCAAGATGTAGACAAATGCAGAGACATATCAGAAATGGATCATGAAGAAGGCTTGTACATAAGTCATGAATCAGAAACATCCTATGAAGTGAGTCATGAGGAAGACTTTTGTGTAGACAGCGAAGCATCAACACTTCTTGAAGAAGCACTACAATCTGATATCTCACAAGATCAAGTTGAAGATATCAATCAAGCATTCATCCCACATGTGGAGGATCATATCACTTATAAAGTTGGATCACTTACCTTTGTAAGGGAAAATCATCTTATCAATAAAGAAGCTGACACTTTTGAAGGTCCACGACAGAGCAGAGAAGGAGCAACACCTTGTTTCCAAGGGAAATCATATCCTTTTGCAAATAAAATGTTTCAACAAATGAATTATCATGGAAGAGGATTAGGCCTACATGAACAGGGTATCCTAGAACTAGTGCAAATTTTTGGAAATCCTAAGCATCAAGGCCTTGGTTACTCAACAATCAAGGGATCTCAACATATCAATAATACTACCACCATACTAGGGGCAACTTCGTCTCGAGCAAACGTCAACATAGGGAGCATGAAGGATCCTTATGATGAAACCAATGCCAATACTACAACCTGCCATGTCATAAATCTTCATCCACCCATCACCCCATCCACGAATTGGGACCAACGTCAAAAGAAAGATTTAAATCAAAGGACGAAGCACGAAGGAAAAATAAAATACAAGTGGATACCAAAGAATACAAAGAAAGACTATCCCTATCAAACTCCATTAGTCAAAGAAACTATGGGGCAAAATAAAAAAGGGAAATGTATCCATCAAAGATTTCCACAAAGGAAAAAGCAAGCTTCTCAAGCGACGTACAAAGTATATCAAGCAGTTGGTCCTAATTCCACATACACTTTCGTATCCACCCACCATTGCTCATCTTCCCAAGTTTGGAGAGTCAAAGGTTCCAAACTGACAACCAATCCATCTTTTATCCCTAAATACACTCCATCCACGCCTCCACGCATGATATCCAAGTCTCACATTAACCATGTATTGGCAGCAACCCTTCATCATAAGGATTCAGAAGGCTTTCTATCGCGATGTGCGCACAAAGACAGAGTTAACTCCGGTATCAGCAAAACAGATCAGGGATCTCAAAAGTTGCTTTCAAGTGCACGTATCTTGGCAAGACAACTTCTACAAGCAGGATATCGATGGCACATTATGACGCAAGCATCAGCTTAAAATCTCTCAGAAAATACAAAAAAAATCAGAAAAATGTTCTGAAAAAATGGTCACCTTGATGAAAACCTGGCAAACAGGCATCCTGGGGACAACAAAAAAATATAAAAATCCAAAAATCCAAAAAAAATCATAAAAAGGATTGAAAATAGTAAAGAGAAAAATCGTCGTCTAGCGAAAACCATTTCGGTGGCACTTTGGGTAGGTACCATGATGAAAACCTGGCAAACAGGCGTCATGTGTAGAATCGAGCATCTACGTGCGCCAGTTCGGGAGAAAGCATCTTATCACATCCATAATGAAGCCAACATTCCATCCATATCATTCGTTCATCCATGAACCATTTATCCAACACATTTTTATCCATCTGCATCCAAGGTCCAAGTTACCTTGATCTTGATAAAATTTTGGAGCACACTTTATAGTTGCTTATGTTAGACATCTTGACATGGGTCATTTTCATTGATCCCATCCTACCCAACATTATCTGAGCCTTGAAGCATTATTCGAGTGAGCATTCCTTTGTTCGAAACACCCTTATCTTATCGCAAGATAATCCATATCCATTCATCCAAAATTCACCCATGGCATTCCAAACATTGCTAGACACTGGGGGGAAATATTTACATCTTGCTTTGAGAATAAATCTTGATCTATATCTTCCCACTTATGTGGTGATCCGAGCATTGGAAAACATGAAATCAAATTGGTCAAGGCATTTGTGAACCAAAATCCAAATCACTAGCCCATGGCATGTTTTGACAGCAAGAAGACGTTCCTCATCAAGATTTATCGTTCGTCAATCATCAAATTTGAACAATCTATATCAGTTGCATCTAATGTGTACTTCAGCATCACTTGAAATCATGAAAGCAATTTTGTTCCAAATCAAGCTTCATCAATCTTGATCAATCAAATCCAATCAATCATCATCTTGTTTGACTTAACACACTTAGTCAAACTATCATCTTGTGCACGAGTTTACTCTAGGATAACACAACTTCCTTGGGTCTACAAGTTCATTATCATCTCTGTTTGGCTTAACACACTTAGCCAAATTATCAAAACCATCATCACCTTGTTTGGCTTAACACACCTAGCCAAATTATCCTTTTGTACGAATTTACTCTAGGATAACACAACTTCCTGGAGTTTACAAGTGCATTATCACTTTCGTTTGACTTAACACACTTAGTCAAACTATCCATCCATCAATTTGATTGATCAACATTAAGCTTGGTTTTCAACAAAATCCCAAGAGAGAGCACTGATATCATATCATGTCCATATCCGAATCGTCAAAATCATGCGAAAAATCCAAAAACATGCAAAAAATCCATCAAAAAATTTCAAAAACATCCAAATCTTTCAAAAATCCAAAAACATGTCGAAATATTAGAAAATCTTCAAAAAATTCATCATTTAGTCTTGTCAGTCTTTCACCTTGTCGAACTACGTCATCTCTGAGCTTGAACATAGGCAAGGTTGATCTTTGATCATCCCCCGAGACAATCAGGTCCGTCCTTTATGTGTCCGTCGCATTGGCATCCGTTTGCTCATCCTTTAGGCGTCCGTCGCATTGGCATTCGTTTGCTTATCTTTTACACATTTAGGTCATTCTTTATGCGTCCGTCGCATTGGCATCCGTTTGCCCATCCTTTAGGCATCTGTCGCAATGGCATTCGTTTGCTTATCTTTGGTACATTTAGGTCAGTCTTTAGGCGTCCATCGCATTGGCAATCCGTTTGCCCATCTATCTTTTTGAGTCAGGTTTATAGTCCGAACTACGCCATCTCTGAGCTTAAACGTAGGCAAGGCCATCCTTGATCGGCCCCCGAGACACAAAATTCAAAAACATTCATAAATCTTGAAAATACCAAAAACATTGAAAAATCTTGAAAATACCAAAAAAATTTTTTGTAAAACATCTCAAAAATTCCAAAAATAGCCTCAAAACATTTGAAAAAAACCCAAAATGGTGCATTCATTTCATCTCGCTTTCACCCGGGATTGTCATCACTCATAATAAATCATCGTCGCTTTCACCCTTTGGTGAGTAAGTTAGAAGCAAGTCTAGCAGGTTCCAAAGTGAACACTTAATCGTCAAAGTCTCAAGTCTAAGTCAGTAAGTCAACAAGTTGGTCAACTCGAAGTATCAATAGCTTATCACCCAACCAGTCTCACCAAAACCCTAATCACTACATGTCCTAGGATGAAGCTTTCCCATGATGGACATAAGCATCAGGTACCCCACAGTAGTTTAGCCTTGGCTAGCGATACGAAGAACATCAGCTTGTTTGTTTACTTTATTTTGGTCTTTTTAGACTTATCTTATTTTGTGCTCATTCCAAGGACCTCTCGATGATGCCTAAACAAAACAGGTTTAGAGAGAAAGGAATGGGGCAATGATCATTATCTTTTGATCTGTTGTGCTTGTTGGATGTTCTTGTAAAATAACTTGGCGAATACTTTCTTTGTTGGGTCCGTCCTAGCAAGGTTTCCATATGTCAAGTGTGAACAAGATCACTCCTATCTGATTGCCGAGTCAGAGTCCATCACACTAGGCGCAACGCCATCCTGGTTCTTAATACCTTGATGCATCGCACCTATGTGTGTTATCAAACATAAAGAAAGTTACACTCTTTATCTCCCATTCCTGGATAAGCAATACATCATCATCTTTCATCATCATCTCTAATAAATTTGGCTTGTTGAAATTCTGCATCTTCTTGGATTCAAGGGTTCATCCCTCTCATTCTTCTACCTTCTTTCACGCTAACAATGAATCCATCCTGCATCCATGCTACATTCATCCTCTCATCTTGCATAATCACGTCATAGGACAACATCATCCATCTCATCCATCTCACATGCATCACATAATCATTTAACATGCTTAAAATAATATAGATTTGTTATTCCAAGCATCTTCCGAACATCTCATATAGATCATATAGTCTCACAATCCATACATCCATTTTGAACCTCTTTGTCATGAGATCCACCTCAAATTGAATCTTTTCGCTCGATCTCTCGAGGGGGCAATGTACTAACATACTTCTTTTCGTCGGGGCATCTGAAAAACCAAAGAATTTTTTAATTTCGATACCGGCAACATCATTCTTTGAACCAATGAAACGAGTACATTGCTTCAAAGAGGGGCAAAATGTAGACATGCAAAATAACAATCATGCATCATACAAATTAACATTCATTTCTTCTATTAATCAATTAAAATATTTATTGATTAATTTCCTAAGGTTCATTAAATAAATCAAATTATTTAATCCTTATGTTCTTCTCATTTGATTTAATAAATCAAACTGATTTAATCAAATGTCAAATCCCTAAAATCCCCTAAGTTAATTAAGCTAAATTAATTAACTTCTAATCATGATTATCATTCTCTAGCTTTTGACTCAACTAGAGTCAAATCCAAACTCTTAACTAACCCACCCACTTGCACCAATAAATCATTTATTTGATTTATTATTTCCTCTAATTACATTCAAAATGGAATCAAAATGGAATATTCTTCCAATTTGAATCTTCCCCCCAAAAGGGACTTGTCCCTTCCAACAAGGTTTTAAATGTATTTGCACAAGTCAAACATGGCATTTATTGCACCTTTCATCCCCCCTAAACATGTCATTTCATCCAAATTTGAATTTCAAATTGGCACATGGGCCAAGACTTGCACATTCCTCACCCTCTCACAACTTGACAAGTGGCACCTTGTCATTGGTTTGTGAATTATCCCACATTCCTCAAAATCTCTCAATCTCCTACTCTTGAATCTATAAAATGCAAAGCATTTCAACACAAATCATCCACAACAAACAAAACACTTACTCATTGCAAGGTTGCTCTCTTCATTTGAGAATCAATCTTGCTCATCACAACACCATTTGCTTAGCAACAACACATTCTCATGGCAAGGTTACTCTCCACTTGTGAGAACTAATCTTGCTCATCATTTGGCACTTTGTTTATCATGGATTGGGAAAGGGCAGCTTTCTACACAACTAGGTTGCACCAATCCACTATGGGATAGGTTTATTTCATGGTTTAGATGCTTTGTTTAATCTTGTTGTTTGGTTGCATTTGAATCATGAAATATTATCTCATAGGGATAGGAATTTATGTTTATGTTGTTTTGTTATTGTGCTAACCATTTGCAGATTTTCATGTCCACAGGCACAAAATTTCAAAGAGAGTAAACATTTGATCACTTCTAACAGTCTAGCAAACAAGAACTATTTGTAAACTATAATATGAACAATACCCACATCAAAAATTATATTATAATCCAAAAACCATAAACCATAAGAAAAATATAATTAAATGTTAAATTAGTTTTGTTTAAAAAATTCATCAAAATCATATCTCTTTGTTAATCATATGTCTATCTCACAATCCAATAAACAAGAACTACCATATAAACAATACCCAAATAAGCAATACCCAAATGAGAGTAAATATTTGATCACTTCTCATGATGTAGTACCTAGAAGAATTCACATACATGGTGAAATACCCTTGTCAAAAATACCAATTCAGAAGATCAATTTAAAGCACTTACATGCACTATTTGAGCACCTAATGCCTTGAAGGACTCCAAAAGTTTAGCTTTAACAGGATTTGAAGCTTTGAAGTCTTTGTCAAGAATGTAAGTGTGATGGCCAAGTGCAATGTTGGCTTTTTCCCTTTCGATCGTAAGATTTCCTGGCTGAATAACTGCATTTTTATGCCAATAAGAAACACAAATCCATACAAAAAAATACAACAGCAGGAGACACAGTCAATAGAACCTACACATTAAATTGTTTGCAAAAAACTGGAATACATAGAGTGACAATACATGTATTTGCTAGTTTTGACAAACCTTTATATGGAGATATTAGGTAAATGCCCAATGCTTGCAGGCAAGCAATTTTTCAACATAAGCAACTGAGGACCGCCTTACAACATGGATGAGAACCACAAATAGTTTTCTCTAACACAGAAAGACAAACATATGCATGTGTAACTATCTTTATCACAGTTTTGTATCATAAACTAAAGAAATATTTTTAGAATATAATAGAGAAAATTTCAAAGGTGTAAAAGGCCAAACCGCTAGAAGTACAATACCCACTTTATATATACCTACAAAAGAAACAAAGACAAATATATCAGAAGAACAAAAAAATTAAAATATATTTTTTCAGTTGAAATTCATTTAAATATCTCAGTCTAATATGCCAGCACGAAGACATCAGAAACCCTCATGTAAAACATGACCATCACCTCTCTCTCTCTCTCTCTCTCTCTCTCTCTCTCTCTCTCTCTCTCTCTCATTATACAACATATATAGAAACACAAAAAATAAAAAACCCTTGTGTAAATTGACATCCAGAAAATATCCTTCAACTAAATCCTTAAAAACTTGCTCACTTTGTCTTATAAAACCAAGTTAAAGATACCAAATTCTCAAAAACCCTTCACCTAGCATTCCTCACAATACACACACATATAAGTTAGCATACATACAAACACAAACAAATCAATAGCCTTGATGTAAAAATAGACATTTTTTTTATAAGTCTTTATTGAACATACCAAAATGGAAATAGGAATCAAAGTAATAATCAGCAGCAGTGTGATCAAAGGCAGTGAAAACATTGTCCTTTGGTGAAAATATTCTTGACCAATAATATGCATTTGTTAGGCAGGAAAAGTTGGGGTGAATGACTAACTGAAAGCATATAATAGGCAAAAATTGTTAAGAAGAATAACTTAGTTTTCCATCAAAACCACTTTAAACCAATGAGGACTTCAAACTTAGTGGTTGATTACTGCACAACATGGAGTACAAGTAAGCAACAACAAATGTGCCCCCAAAAAAGGATTTTTTAAAGAAGCATAATATTGCAGGTTAACGATTTTGTGGGTAATGGACTGAATAATACAGAAACATAATCTTTTCATTTCTAAACCTCTAAAATGTTTCTTTTAAAAATTAAAAATTTTGGAAAGTAAAAGAATGCAACTATGGAAAGTAAATTAAACACGGAGCCTTTCAACTTCTACATTGGCAACTATGGAGATTTTGGTAGACATGTATGCAAAATGTGGAAGCAAAAAAAAGGCATGGGAATTGTTTGACAGTGTTTGACAGAAAGCCTCACAGAGGGGTTATCTCATGGTTTACAAACTTCATTTTTTATGTAGACTGTGAATTACAACCACTATTATGAAGATAATGTCTTCTGAATAGTTTGAATTGGTCTTTTACACTTGATTTTTTCACTAATATTATCTCAGGGCCATTTAAGTACCTAGGTTTGTCAATCCTACCCATCCTTGTGCCTATCTTGTCTTTTCTCTATAAGAAAATTTAAATCCTTTGTGTTAATGAACTCTTTCTTTTGATGCAGACAGTCTTTTGGACCTTTAGATTATTAATTCTACTCTATATTTTATAATTTATCCTTTAAATTTATGGTTTACAACAACCAATTCAATACAAATGCTTTATATCTCGCATGTTTCACTTATTAATTTTCAATTATGTTCAAGCTTTACAGTAAATGGGTGAGAATTTGAAATCCTTTTTATATTGCTAATTCTTTATTTATGCACTTTGACTAGATATTGTTTGGGAAACTAGAAAGGTCTCGTTCATCAATGAGGGCTTTGAAATCTCCAGAGTTTGAAGCACAAGCAACACATTCACCACTACATTCTAGGACAAGGTAACTTTGAAATATTTGTTATAAGACCTCATAGAACCTGAGTTTATATGCCTTATATTCTATAGCATTAGTATTGCCCTTATGCTAATAAAAGTGTTGATAAGTGTTTCTGCTATAAATAATTTATCTTTGATATCCTTTTGCTTATGATCCATTTGATGCATAAGAAACAATTATATTCCTAACATTTCTTTCTTGATGACCTTTACTTGCCCCAGTTAAATTTAGGGTTCTATAGCAAATTGTATTTGAGCTTGTCCAAAGAAGTGGTAAACAACTGGAGTTACATGAAACACTCTATTCAAATTTTTTAATGGGAGAATTCAATCTCTTGGACAAGATGTTTGGCTTTGTCAAGTATCTCTCATTTTAGGAACTTTAGACTTATGTGTAACCCTATTTTTTTATTGTATTTAACCTTACTCAGAATTGTATATCCTCGAGAATGAATATTATTGAATAACTTTTATTGGCATCCTATTGTGTCTCTTCTCTAACTTTATCATTAACTTTTCTCTTCTGGAGATTAAATAATGTGACATTTTCTTTTAAAAAATAGTTATTTTTGGCATCTATAAATAGAATCCCACATCAACTCCTTGGATATTGTACCTAGGTCTTTCTTTGCAACTATCTATTAGTTATGCATCTTTGGACAAGTCTGTTGGATGTAATTAATTTTGTGCTTGTAATAGGAAAATGTTCACACACTGGCCATAACGATGCAATTCCAGAGACCTTGATGTGATTTGAAACATATTGTTTGTAATTCTTTTATCATGGGAAAATTTGATAGGAAATACTGCTATTACTGGAAACTATTTGATCAGTTTGAGATAAATGAATACCCAAAAGACATTAAATTTAGCATTTCAGGTTTCACTTTTGTTTTCTATATCTTTGATTTTATAAAATTGTTTTCCAGAGATTCGAATGGAGTAGAAGGGATGGAAGATCCAGATGGTATATGGGCATCTATTGCTCAGTTTATTGAGCATTTCCAAGCACACACATCTACATCAATGGAAAAAGAGATGGCAACAAAAGGACTGTTGGATCTTGCTAAGTCTAGAAAGGATGCCAAAAATGCAATAGGTTCTCATTCACAAGCAATACCTTTGCTTGTTACAATTCTCAGGTCTGGAACTACAGTTGCAAAGGTCAATGCAACTTTAACCCTTGGGATTATGTGTGACGAGGAAGATTTAAGAGTGAAAGTGTTGTTGGGAGGATGCATACCTCCTTTACTTGGACTACTAAGGTCTGGATCTGTAGAAGCTAAGAAAGCAACAACAAAGGGATTCTCTGCAATATCACATGGTGGTGTGGCAACAAAGCATATTGGGATGAAGATATTTATGATCGAGGGTGTTATTCCTAGTATGTGGGAGCAACTTCACCCTAGGCAAAAGCAAGAAAAATTAGTCAATGACCATCTTACTGGAGCATTAAGAAATTTGTGCAATGATACAGAAAGCTTCTTGCAAGAAACTATTAAGGCTGGTGGAGTGGATATTCTTGTAAGGCTTATCTCTTCTGATAGTGTAGTTGCTCAGTCAAATGCATCCTCTCTCTTGTGCAACTAGGAAGCATTACAACTTTTCACAGGTGTGCAAAAGACAAACACAAAGTCTTTCAGCTTCTACATTGGCAACTACAGAGATTTCGGTAGACATGTATGTAAAATGTGGAAGCATAGAAAAGGCACGAGAGCTGTTTGACAAAATGCCTCACAAAGAGCTTATCTCGTGGAATACAATGATTGTAGGATATTCAGAGAATGGATTTTTTAAGAAAGATTTAGAAACTTTCAAGCAAATGTAATTGGCAGGTGTAAAGCCAGACTCCGCAACTATAGACAGCATTCTCCCTATCTGTGCCAAAATAGGAGCATTGGAACAAGATATGGACATCCATCAAAGCATAAAGAAAAGATAATTTTTTTCAGATCTTGCAGTTGCAACTACCCCGGTGGACATGTATGCAAAATGTGGAAGTATAGAAAAGGCACGTGAACTGTGTGACAAAAATCCTCCAAAGAGATGGCATCTCATGGAATGTAATGATTGCAGGATATGCACAATATGGATTTTGCAGGGATGCTCTGAAAATATTTGAATTAATGAAGCATTATTAGAGAAACCAACTCCTCTGCATGCACCAGTTTCTAATCAACCTCGTTTGAACACCAATATCCTAAAGCTATGAAGCAATGTTTTCAAACCTTAGAAAGAAATCATGGTGACTCAAAAGTAATCAACATGGAATATAAAATATCCAAACCAGGGCAAGTGACTTACCTCAAGATTCTGCAAATATTGTGTCTTTATGTCAACGTTGTCGATAAGGAAAATATATGGATTGTAACTTGCATACAATAATAATGCAATTGTTATAGAATCGATTAAACCTTAAGAAAAAAATAGATGCCCATGTACAGCTTGTCAAAAAGGCGCAATCAAACCAAGGAAGTGACTTACTTCAAAATTCTACATAAATGGTGTGTGAAGGATGTCGAGAATGAAAATGAGCAAAGCTTGGCATACCTCAAGATTCTACAAATATTGTGTCTTTTATGTCAACGCTGCTGATAAGGAAAATATACGATTTGTAACCTGCATACAATAACAGTGCAATTGTTATAGAATCAATTAAACCTTAAGGAAAAATGAGATACCCATGTACAACTTGGCAAAAAGGCATAATCAAACCAGGGCAAGTGACTTACTTCATAATATTAAGAAACATTAACGAAGCAGGAAGAGGAATGGCTGCAACTATGAACAAGTCGATGATATGAAAATAAAAAGCACTCTAAAGAGAAATAAATATGCAACCAACAAGTTGTTAAAGGGTTGACTCCACTATCTACCATATTTTGTTTGACAAAAAAATTGATAAATTTTTCGGTAGGAGAGCTTCCCCACTCACGATAATGAATTAAATAACATTTAATTAAAAATGGTATTTATCAAGAAAAACATTTTAAAACATTGTATGGACGAGATTAAATGATTCGTATCGCATTGCTTGTAATTAATTTTTGACTGTTGATTTCATAATTAGCTTTTCAATTCTCAAATAGGACACGCCTTTGGCATAACTAGCAATCATACATTGGTGTGTAATGGGTACGCCAAAGAGGTGTGGAAAGTCAACTTGAGAAAAAATTGTCTTTTTTTTTTAAGATACATTTGTGCAATACATGAGATCAATTTTGTTTTTAATTATTTGCAGATTATGGTATGCAAAAAGAATTGTCATTACCAAAAATTAGAGTCATTTGTAATATTAAGGTGAACTAATTTTGAACAATGGCAATATAGTTAGTTGATAGGTAGTGTAGGTGGTTGGCAATTCCAAAGACTCGTGATGCCACGTCTCAACATAACAAAGTTGCATGACCTGCATGGAATTTTGGTTGCATGACCTACATGGAATTTGTTGAAAAGGCTTTCAAAATATTCAAGCCAAACCAACCAACCTTGCCAACATCCTTACAACCTGCACCAAAATAGAGTGAGCTTTGGAACAAGGCATGAACATCCATCAAAGCATGATGAGTAAGGGATTTCATGGATTGTTGTAGTTGCAAATGCATATATGGTTTCTAAGTTCATAAATTTCACTTTACGTCTTCCGTTACAGTTGCCAAGTGCATGTGTTTCAAATTTCTTGAAGAGATTTTATCAAAGGGTTCACAATATACAATCCATTTGAGCGCGCATCAATATACAATTTGTTCATTCAATTATGATCTAGAAGTACTATTTTCAAACATTGTGGCTCTAAATTTTAATTCTAGAACCCAAATTTATGTGAGAAAAGGGTATACCATCTTAGGTAAAACTCACTCTACATAAACTATATGGAAATGAATGTGAATTGTTGATGCTTTAAAATGTTCCCCTTTAGATGGTCTCTATTCAAGTAGAAAAAAAACCTTTTAAAGCATTTGTTTAAATCCTCATTAGGGTTCAAATGGGAATCTGATGTAAAGGAAAGTGTGAAAGAAAATGGTGCATGCTAAAGCTTAAAGTGACAAAATGATGGAACAAGGGACGATGAGCATAGTGTTCCATGGACAAAATTTACAGTGATCTAGATCATAACATTGCAAAGAAAGGATATCATTTTAGTCACAGGATAGTTAATAGAAACAATGTTGGCATGAACATCGGTGGGAAAGGAGGGACATGGCAATTGTGAAATGTTTTGCAGAGAGAGATTGCAGAGACATGAAACTCTATTTTTCTTTTACAATAGTAGTGTCAAGTTAGAAAAGAGGAAATAGTCACCTATCTATTGCCAAATATGCCTCAAAATTTCTTGTCAAGTTAGTAGTGGTTCTTTGGAGGGTGTAGCTTCCTTTTTTGCAAGAATATTTCCTCAATAACCTTGGAACTACATACCAGACTATAGAGAACATTGTGAAATCAGAGGTATGACAGAGTTGTCAAAGGTAGACCTTGATAAAAGAGACCTAATCACTAACATCTTCCCAAGCACTAGTTGCAAGTTGACGAAAATATGGTGTAGGGATATTTCTTTCTTCTGTAGTGGTTGGCACCTAAATCACTCGTCTCTTAGTTGATAGATCTTGGGAAGGTTGTGGGTCACTCAAAGTGTCGATGCACCGTTCATCATCAAAATGATGGAGGATGTAACAAGATCTAACACTATGAATTACAATAATATCACATACGAAAACAACCACAGATAAAACCACATAACCCATGTCATTCTTTGGATAAATAATAACATAATTGTTTAGAATGAAATAAAACACAACAAAAAATGAGACGACGATGTACAAATTCGAAAGGAAAAATCTTTGAAACTAGATTGGCAAGTGACTTACCTCAAGATTTTGCAAAAATTGTGTCCTGCTGTGGAAGAGGGAAAATGGGTAAACTTTGCAGGAAACCCTAGCAAGGCAAAAATCGCTTAAAAGTGAGAGAAACAAAAATCAATCTCCCTACATTTGGTGGCCACGCCACAACGGTCAGAGGAGGAACCTGCAAAATACTTCATAGAGGAACGCCTTCGGCATAAAAAATGACATTTATCAAGAAAAACATTTTAAAACATTGTATGGACAAGATTAAAAGATTCGTATTGCATTAGTTGAACGACCCAAATTAGTTGTTCGCCCAAGATTTAGTGTCTTATTCTTATGTACACAGAAGAACAAGGAATCAATTTTCATTGTAAACACCTATCGACATAAAAACCTACAAATTTAATTTTAAAACTTGGCTTAAAAATCTATGTTTGAGAACCTACAAAATTGGTTTTGATACTTTTTTAATATGTCAATTATCCAGGTTCCTACTACCTAAAACACAAACTCTTCATGTAAAATTGCAATGAATTTAGTCTCAGCTCCTAACCAACAATGTATCAACATTGGCAGTGAGGCAGCCAGTAGATGTAGAAGACCATTAGAGTACGACATATATAGTAAAATCTTTGATCAATAACCATAGTTGTACCTTTAGCCTTCAGTTCTAAATTTCCTAAAAAAACTTGGTAAAATAGCTATCAAATAAAGTGCCTTGAGATAATATCCTTGTCCAGTATAGAATTCTAACAACACAAATAACTTGAATGTAATACCATCATCTTGCATACATCGCAATGAGGACATGCATAGACAAGAACAAAAGAGAACACAAAATTCAAAAATAAACTATCACTAGAAGCTTTACATTTTAATATTTAAAACCTTGAAGAGGTCAGTAATTAATATCATATGAAAAAATACCTAATAACCTGTGCCCTACATCATTCATACCACTGTCTACATCTGACAACAATAATCAATCACAAAAACATAATCACATAACCATTGTAAATTTTGCTAATACCAAAAGAAGAATCCAATACATTCCATTAAAATTTACACTGCAAACAAACATAAATGCCCATTGCTTTAGACTTTAGCAAACATGCAATAAATTGTCAATTGAGGAAAAACATTCTAGTGGATACTCCACAATAGATGTAACAAAAAAACTCATCGATTTGGGTTTGTCCATCTACTGAATCCATTGTCACACAACCATAGACTGTAATGTTGATAAAAGCGGGAAAAAAAGAATCTTAGAGCAATCCACTTTATCCAAATCACTATTTCTAATATCATTTTTAATGGACCAGCTATGACTTAGAGATCTAAACCCCACAATAATAATACAATTGGAAAATAGGATGAAAGGAACCTTATTCATATCCTTAAAATTTATAATGCAAATAAATAGTATTGTAAAATTCAATGATGCACTAGAAAGTCATTAAACATATTTAACAAAACCGCCAATGCTATAGTTTTGATTAGGGAGAAAAAAACCTCCAACTGCCTGTAGTGGTAGTGCAACAAGTGATTTTCAATCTTCACAATAATCATAAATTACTAGTGACTAGACGAGTTATAGATCACCAATTTAAAAAAAAGGCAACAAGGATCACATTTGGATTCACATATGCTCTAACACTAGAACGCTCATGAATTCCTCCAACCACCTTCCAAGACACATCACACGAAATTCAAGTGTAGAGAGAGAGAGAGAGACTAAACAACCATGTGCACCCTTTGTTGGGATGTATTATCAAACCAAATTTGGATTATATGTGCCAAAATTTATGTTGGGAAGCACATAACCCGTCAATGATAGAATAACTATTGAACAAAACCCATAACATAATTCAACTAGTGAAATCCCAAAAAATAGACAACCATAATAGTTGAAAAAAATAAAGAGAACGAAATCTAAAAACATCAACACTGAGTGGAAAAAAATCTTCTAAATCCACAACACCAAAGTCAAAATACTTATGTTCAAAGGACCTCAGAGATCTTGGTGGTTAAATATCGTCAGTTGCCCCAAGGCATCAAGAGTAGTAAATATTGTCTCACATCATTGGCCTCTTTTAAACTCTAATTAGCATCGTTATCACCACGGGAAAAACCTTACTTACAAACCGCATTGAAAAAAATAGTAAAATAGCAAAAATGACTTTCCCACAAATATAGGGGGAGGGCAAATGCAAAAATAAACAACATTGTTTATCTAGTACACCACAAAGCCTGTATAAATTAGTTCCTATTTGAACACATAAAGCAACCTCTCCATTAGGCAATAAAATTGTACCTATTGTTAGGACCAAAGTTTTCATCAAAAACCTGAATGATTTTCTCATTTTGATACCTAATTTTTCACTATCCGCTCCTTGAAAATTCAATTTTTCCATCCGTAATATTTAAATACACTTTACCGCCATTTAAAAAGGCCATAGTTGACTTATATTCTTCACCGCGGTCATATTTATTTCCTGGCATGGTTTACCCGCCTTATCGTGGCCTCCCACAATGGGCTCGCGGTATGGCGGTAGCAACTAATGGAGCGGGCATGAAATAGTAACTGCCACACCATGCGTGCTCAATTCATTAACCGCGGTGGTGATGAGATAATCGACGCAATAAACGGTCAGCGGTCAATGATAAATGGTTCGGCTGGCAGAAGATAGTCACCACAGTACCATGCATGGTTAAACCATAGATCACGGTGACTATGGTGGTCAAGGGGAAGCAATGAAGGTTGATGGTTAGCAACCAACAACTGGTTACCACAATACCGTAGGGGGTCAACTCATAGACCACGATATCGTGATAGTGGTGAGATAAACGGTGGGCAACGAAAGAGGTGAAGATAGTGAGTGTGGCAGTCAAACAAGCGGCTACCGCGGTACCACTGACAATCAGGCTAGTGACCATGATAGTGCGGTGAATAGCTAGCGAATGATAGTGAGGCAACAAGGAAGATGGCTACGGTGATACCACTGACGGTCACCATGAAGATTGCGGTAGTGCGGTAAACTGTTAGCCGACAACAGTGGCGGTTATTGTTGCATCATTACCGACCAGAGCACAAATGATAGTGACTACGGTGGATAGGAATAGATGGCGAGGGAGTAGTTATGGTTAGTCATCGCGCAACCATGGGTGGAAAATTCAAAGCTTAGGTAAATCGGTAATAACAAAGATGACAGTGAAGGTCGGTCACCACACAACCGTGGGTGGAAAATTCAAAGCAGCGGTGAAGTGGTAAGTATGAAGGAATTCACAGCAGCAAATAAAATGAAATGCATGAAGTGATAAATGTAGAAGTTGTCAAAACCAACTTCAGACTCCAAGAACACTTGCATGCAAATGGATACCTATCACAAGGAAGAGAATGGATGGAGAAAACAAACAAGGGTTTGAAGCTCTGAAAAATGGAGAAATTATCTTATCATAACAAAAAGGAATTATTGAATACAATGGGATCAATCCTTATAAAAGGAGATCATGCAAACCCTAAAAGAAACTCTAATAGAAAAAAATTTAATAATTAATATAATTATTAAATGTCACTTTATGCAAACTAATGTGAAATCTTAAGAAGGGAATAAAGGTAACTTAATCAGCACAATTAAGTTAAAACCTTTACTCTAACACCCCC
Source organism: Sequoiadendron giganteum (assembly GCA_007115665.2). Lineage (NCBI taxonomy): Eukaryota > Viridiplantae > Streptophyta > Pinopsida > Cupressales > Cupressaceae > Sequoiadendron > Sequoiadendron giganteum. The sequence goes on along the minus strand of CM021106.1, from coordinate 78,734,153 downwards.
CCTTAAGATGAGCAACATTGCAACTACAAACAAATGCAAGAAAGCAAAGGTAACTACAATGTAGGAAAGCAAACATGGGTCCCAACAACTAGGCTAGATCAGGTACCCAAATACAACCAAATCTCTGTAAAGTGGAGAAAATAGAGAAAACCTCGTGGGAAAAGCTCTACTCCAAAAAGAGATGCAGAAAGCCATGAAGAACATCACTGAAGCAAAAGAAGCTGCAAACAACTATCAAAAGATGACTATTATGGTGCTGAAGAATCTCCGCTAAAGATAGGATGATCAGGATCAAGAAGACAACAATTTGCATGAGTGCCCCAAACGACACTACTCAAATCAGATGGCAAACAAAGGAAAACACCTGAAACAAAGATACAGATGGCATAAGTACCAATAGTTTGAAAATCACAGATCAACTGAGAATGGAAGATTCCTTCCAAGGTGAAACCAAGGAAGAATTAGCACGAACAATATAATACCCCCCCATAATGCTGAACTGGGAGAACTTGACAGATCCACTAAAATGGTGTGTAACACCCTGTAGTGCATGAAAGAGAAGAAACAACATCTGAAAGTGCGCAAGAAAGCACCTGCAACTGAAAAAGTGGTGTGAAAAATAAAGCACACATGCATGAGGCTAGAATCATATGGATCCACTGTCGTCATGGAGGGACACTCACCAGACAAAGGTGTGATGGCAAAAAAAAAGCACTACACAACCCCCCATGGCACTTTATAAACAGTGCAAGTATAAAATATGGCACAACCTTATGTGCAAAATCCCCAAAAATAACATGTACAATAGTGTGGCACTTTATCTCAGTGCGTTTACATAAAATATTGCTTACAAATGATGCTCAAAAATTCCCACAAAGGACAAAAAACTGGAAATACATGAAGAACAGCCAAAAAATGAAGCAACCCATGCAATTGAGAAGTTCCCAAGAGCTAATATGTCCAGGTAATTCACTAGAGTGTGAAAACACAAAAAAATGAATAATAAATACTTGAAGGAAAATCTGGAAATATTGCATGGATGGAATTGAAGAGCTTTGAAATATGGTTCCAACGTCGCTGAGATCATGAAAAACGGAGAAACTGATCAAAAGTTACGAGCTCGGGACTGAAAACAGCTCCTTTGAATTTGACTGGCTATAGAATGCACCAATAGATAAATGAATCAATGAGACCCACACCACTGGAAATTTGACACAACCAACTTTCCGATGATATCTCATTTGCCAAACAACGATATCGTATGCCCAAGTTATGACCTCTAGAAAAAAATAGCTCCAAAGGAGGAAAAAACCAATGTTGCATTAAATTTGACGGTCATACGGCCATTGCAGCAAAAATATGAGCTTAAATTTGATGGCCAAATGACCGTCACCACATTTGCACAATAGGGCTTATTACATAAATTGTTTTAAAAAAAAAAAAACAATAAAAAAAATGTTACAATGTTAATTTAAAAATAAATAAATTAAAAAATGGCAGGGGCCCGCATGGGGGTCGTCACCTGCCAAGGTGGCAGGGCAGTACCCATGCGGTACCGACTGTTGTAGGGGGCAACGCCCAAGGGGCCACCACCTGCCATAATGGTAGACAACGGTACCCTTGGGTACCGACCTGCCTGCGCAGGGTACCCGAGGCCTGAGCAAGCCTTTAAAGGGCTTGCTTTTTTTGATTAAAAAAAATTAAAAAGAAAATGTCTGACAATAGAAAAATGCAGAAAAAATAATAATTTTTTTTTTCTAGGTAGACGGACGACTGTACGGTAAAAAAATTTGCCCTTCAAATCAACTTTGTCCAAATTGGACAAATGAATAGTCGATTTAGAGGTTTTGGACCACTGAGGATCCAATGGTGAGGTCCGTTTGGACTCAAAATGCTTTGAAATTGCAAGTGATTCCCTAGATCAAAAAATGCAAACCCCAAAACTGTGAATGCCTAATCCAACCCTTGTAGCTCCAAATAGCTCCAAATTCTTCAAACAAGAACAAACATGCAGTAGGAAAGCACTGATACCATGTAGGAATTGTCAAAACCAACTTTAGACTCCAAGAACACCTGCATGCAAATGGATACCTTTCACAAGGAAGAGAATGGATGGAGAAAACAAACAAGGGTTTGAAGCTCTGAAAAATGGAGAAATTATCTTATCAGAACAAAAAGGAATTATAGAATACAATGGGATCAATCCTTCTGAAAGGAGATCATGCAAACCCTAAAAGAAACCATAATAGGAAAAACCTAGAAGAAACCCTAATAGGAAAATATTTAATAATTAATATAATTATTAAATGTCACTTTATGCAAACTAACATAAAATCTTAAGAAGGGAATAAAGGTAACTTAATCAACACAATTAAGTTAAAACCCTTACTCTAACAATAAAGTATTAAAGGAAAATTTAAAGCAAAGCTATAGTTTGAATATTTGATTTGTCAATAAGGTAACTTAATCAAATATTTTCTTTCTCTCATGGAATATTAAACGGTTTTACTAGTCAATTGAAGAGTCATGACTCTTGAAATTTATTGTACAAATTGTATGAAAGAACTAGTCATAGCGGTTCAGTCGGGGGAAGAGTGAGAGATTTTTTCTCATAGAGAAAACTGGGAACAAAATAATGTAAAAACCTTTTGGAAAGAGTGCAACGGAGATGATTTCTTGACCAAATTCCTTTATGATTTTCGTTGTTGTGATGTTATAACTATTCATTTCCGTTTAGTTCTCTCCAATTTGGAGTCTCTCGATCATTTGAGTTTAAATGTCAAGTATATTTTAATTCTTCAAGGTGCATTTCTTCACTGTGTGTGATTTCGTTTACTAGTATCTACAAGTCAGAGTTAAATTTCTTTAAGTGAGTCATAGTATTTGTAAGATTTCTTTTGGATTGTTGAGGGAGAGCTAAGTAAGAAGATATTTCAACACTATTTATGTTAGTCATAAGAAACATGCCAGTCGTTAGAACTTCATCCCTTTGAGTGTCTAACAACTTGAATTGTGTCAAAGAGGAATGTGTATATGTAATTGGTAACATTTTTTGACTCCATTGCCCAATAGAAAGAAGGCACTGATCTGCCATATGCTAGGGTGTAGAATTTATTATAAACAAAATATTTGAAACTTTTAATTTGTGTAATTGGTGTAGTTGTACTCATTCTGTCTATCCATTCCCACTTGCCATTATGGGTAGACTGTCTAGCAGGAAGTTATTTTAAATCTACATGTTTCACATAGGTTCACCCACCAAGGTCTAGCAGAACCTAAAGAGTAGAAGGTTTAATGGTATAATTGGCCTTGTATGTTGTCCAAGAATGTTGTGAGGGCTTGACAAACCCTTATGGTTAAAACCTGCATTTTTGAGAACCAACACCTGTGTTGATTAAGAAAGTTTATGAATCATTGTCCATTATCCCATTAGACACCACACTGGTAGATGTTTTTTCCACTACCAAATATAAGTAATGTATCCACCCTACATCTCCTACTGGCGAAAAAATTGTAGAAGAAAATGGAAAAGCAATGATTTCACAAAATTAGACCAACCTGATTTTTTAGCCCCTCTAAATTGATCTTGAGGGAGGCCATATGCTCCTAAATTTTACTGCAAGCCTTTTAGCCCAAGAGAAGCTATAATTAACAAATAGGTTGGCTATTGCAAATTTTGCTTTCCCTTTCTCCAAATAGGGAGTAAATCCTCTGTAGCTCATGATGCAGAGAGCATGTGCTTCAAAATATCTTGCAAAATAGTGACTTTCTAAAAACCCTCCAAACAAGGAGTAAATCCGCTGCAACTCCTAATGCAAAGAACATGTGCTTCAAAATATCTGGGAAAACAGTGAATTTCTAAAAGCCATCCATATTTCACTATCTTACTCATCTAATGACTCCAATGATTACCAAATGCAAGCCTTTCACCAAAAAGAAAGCAGTAGCACTTCTAACCTTCTAGCAAGAAGTCAGTCCATAATTATATTTTGGTTTGCTACCAGAGCAACAATTTAGTTCAAGTTGTCATGACTAACATCAAGGCAGACTGACAGACCTACAAATACTCATTCATTGTGCATTCCTTAATGAAAACTTACACAATTACACCTACTAAAGTGAATAAATATTAGGTTAAAGATCATAGGGAGCTAACTACTTCTTGATATGAAGTGTAAACTCTAGCTAACCTAAAAAATTAAAAAACCTTCTTGTATTTGTATTATTACTCCATGTGAAACATGCAAGATTTGAAATTATATCTTGCACTAAAACAAACATAAAACTAGATGACCTTGGAATACAATAGGCCTTATAGAGATATTTCTTATAAGCTAACATCAACAAATTCTAAAGACTCCAACAATAGAGTAGTTGCTCATTTCCCTAGTCTTTGTGTTTGACAACTTTTTGTGACAACTATTTTCATGAGTACCTGGTCAAGTTCAAGCAGAGCTCGAAGACAATGTTTCAATAGCTTTGCAAAGGGAAACACTCAATTTATACAAATGGAAGCATAAATATTCATGGGCCTTATCAAACTCATTGGAATTTTCTGAGATGGTAGGCTCTCTTTATTGCTTGTTAACATTTCTTGTTTGTTTTAGTATTGTAGTGGTCTACTATTCAAATCTTTCTGCAAGATCTTATAGGGAACCAATTTTATGTTGAAAACTAATCAGGAGCTTACATCTTTAAAATAAAAATATATATTTTTGACTGTATGCAAGATGACTTCTTGAATATCCAGGAGCTTTATTCATGAGCCGAGCTTTTGGCCTAGTTAATAGGTTGGCCCTTTACTTTGGCTGGACAACAACAGATAAAAAAGATAATATAACATTAAAATGGCCACTAAGATGTAATCACACTTATTCATCGCATTATAGGTTATGTAGTCAGAGAATGGCTTTGGTTCAAACTCATCTGAAGGAATATTAGCTAAAAGTTGTTGTTGACAGTTTTGAGCTGATTTTCATGTATTGGGTTGTCTATGTCTTTGATAAATGAGGATGTATTAAAGAGTTTCATTGATTTTCTAATCTAGAGGCTACAGGTTGTTTGGGCTTAATTCATGATGCACCCATTAGCACTATGGATCTGTGAATTAGAGTTCTATAAAACAAATTTCATATCGTGAACCCCTAAACCTGCAAATGCACAAGGACAACAAACATGTTAGGTTGCTAGATCAAATGCATGCAAACAAGTATGAGAGATTCCCCATGAAATCCATCTATTCAAACTAAAATTAGGAAATGAAGAACACAATACAAGAAATGAATTTAAATCCTAATTAAGCCAATAGATTAGTGATCCCATGGGGGAATTGGTGCCAATGAAGTGTTGCAATTGGCCTTTTCCCGATTCCTAAGTTGCAATGTTGAATGATTGAAAAATGGTCAAATCTCCCAAAGATATTTGAGCATAACCTTGTTACAAATTATGAAAATGGTGATAGGTTGAGTGAAATGGGCAAAATTAGCTCTCAATGTGAAGAGAGTAACTTTGCATTGCAATTGTGGATGAGAAATGTGGAGACAAGCCTCCAATTCATAACTTTCAATTTGGAAGAGAAAGTAAGATTTGAGCAATGTGGGACTAACTTTCAATCCAATGGTTGAATGCCGCATGTCATGATGTGAATGGTTAGTGGTTGTGCACATTTTGGCCAAAGTACCAATAAATGCATTTAGTTTGAATTTGAAATTGTGAAATGACTTGTTGAAGAGGAAAAGGAAATGGAGTTAATGTCACTTGGCTCAAGGCCAAGGACATGTAAGAGGTCTTAAATGCCTTGTTGGAAGGACCAAGTCCACTTGGCCTTTTTGAATTCAAATAAGGGAATATTCCTTTTTGATGCCATGTGATGAAAAATAAAGATTTTAAATAAATCAAAGTAATTGATTTAAATTGTGCAACTTGCATTCTCTAGAGGATTTTAATGAGAGAGATTAAATTAATCATGTTTTTGATTAATTTAATCAAGAATTAGATGATGTGACAAAGACTTAAATAGATGAATTAATTTAAATCAGAATTGAGAGAAAATGATTTGATTTATTTAACTAAGGAGGGAAATATTAGATTAAATCAAATAAGGTTTAATTTATTTAATTTAATAAGAGGACTTTAGAGATTTTAATCAAATAAAATAATTTATTTAATTAAACAAAAATGTAAGGCTATTTAAATTAAATTGGTTAATTTAATCAAATGAGGTGATAGACCTAATCAGACGAATAATGATTCATTAGATTAAGAGATAGAATTACGATGAAATGCTGAGAGTGTGATTCCAGAGGAAATGATGTTAGTGATCAAGATCAAGTGTGCCAAACTAGAAATGTACATTTTCCATGTCTACATTTTGCCCCTCTTTGAAGCAGTGTACTTGTAACATTGATTCAAAGAATAAATTTCTATGATCAAAAGTTCAAAATTTTCTTGAATTTTTTAGATGCCCCACTACTGCCTCAGTGGAAGGATATTGCTGGATATTGCCCCCTCAAGAGATTGGACAATTTTTTTGATTTTTTGGATGATCTTGTGAAAAAAAGATGACAAGGTGTTCAATAGGTCAAAAATGCCCCAAAATGCCTAAAAATAGGTTAAGACGCCAAAAAAGATGCAACACGACCCTCAGTTGGATGAAAACAGGATCGTGTGACCAAAACCCTAGTTGGAAGGTCAAATTAGGTAAAAAAACCCTAATTTTCAGGCTTAAATAGACCTCAAGAGGTCACTTTCAATACATTTGCACTCTTAAATCTTGAAAAAATTGACACCTTGAGCTCCGAGTCCTGATCACGATGGCACAATGACAACTTCCTCTACACATGTCGAAGCGGGTACGAGTACATTAGCGACCAGTCACCGTAGGACCCGTGGTATGTACCCTTATCTGACTTTTATTTTTCTCATTATTCATGCATTAATTAGGGTTGAGGTTTAGTCTAGGCGGCACGACGCGATATAGCGCCGCGAAAACTACAAAGTTGGGGCTGTGCAGTCCTATATAGAACCGCTTATAGATAGAGTGTCGCATGACACAGTTTAGGTTTTTAGGGTTTTAGTCACCAAACTCGGTCACATGCACAAATAGCGTCGCATGATGCAATTTGTGATAATGGGGTGCGAAAGTCTATCGCGCGATGCAGTTTGGAACATTACAAATTGTGCCACTTTTGAGAACAACATCGCTTTTGTTGTTTCAAAGGCGAAATGCGTTACGAGTAGCAGATTTTCTTTAGGGAAACTAACGCGACTTCTTTCCTTGCATAGGAGAGTCATGAGGTCATTCATTCGAGGGATCATTGGTGGCTAATACTTGAGAGATTACAAGGTATGCACGTATATCTTCAGGAGCAACTTGGGATGCTTGGTCTATAACACATTGCATATGTTTATCCTGTTTGAGCACATCTGGGTATGATGCATGCCTTGGCCGAGCGGTGGCACAGCGAGACGTCATCGTTTCATCTTCCTATTGGCAAGACAACTATTACCCTTGAGGATGTCTGGCACATTCTGCGACTACCCATTCACGAAGCCCGAGTGATCTATGATCTGGAGGAGGGTAGGGATGCTTGCTTTGGTGTTATGGGTATTGATGAGCTTATCCTTTGTGATGGTCAGATAGACTTGGAGCGGTACTGGGGTATAGCCCCTACTTATAGGTTAATTGTGGCTGAGATTTTTTTCGGTCTTGTAGCTCTTGATCGGCGTGGCCGATATTTTAGTGCAGGTTGGGGATTGGCATGGCAGCAGATGTGCATTTACCAAGAGTGCTTTGCCTGGGGACCAGTACTGCTGGCCTCTTTGTACTAATATTTTCACGAGTTTGCCTATTTGGATGGTTAGACTCTTGGGGCCGGATTGACTCTTCTACATATTTGGGCATGGGAGCGGATCTCAGTGCTTCGTCCACTTGTGACACCAATTGTTATAGATATTGATGACCTCATGGTGTGGTGGTATAGCGGAGTAGAGATTCACTTTACCCACATGGGTACAGATGGTATAGCCCACTGGCGATGAATTTTGGATGAGATGATAGTGTACATATGAAGGTCATGGATGGGTATAGGTCCATGGTACGATGATGCACAACTCTTGTTTGCTCATCAGGACAGGTTTATGCAAGGGCAGGAGCATACTATGATAGAGAGGTACCTTCCTGACAGGGTAGCCAGATAGTTTGGTGAGGTGTAGGACATACTTGATGATCGGTACATGGCCCTCTTTTCCTGTACAATAAAGGAGACATCATGGGGGTAGTCGATTCCAGTAGAGGAGGCAATGTCCTCATTTAGACAGTTAGTGGCTCGGTCATGGCCATATGATCAGAGGCCAGCAGACGTAGGGGTGACTCCAGTGTACAGGGCATGGTTTCGACCTCCTTTGAGATTGATAGTTCCTGGGACAGTGCTTCCACATCGGAGGGCCAAAGGTAGGGCAACAGGCAGAGGTCAGGGAGGTGTACCACCTCCTCAACAGTCACCTCTGAGAGACTAGGCACAACATCCAGTAGGATAGGATGGGCAGCCCCAGGTGGTACTATAGCGTCAGTGAGCAGCACAGCCAATGGGACAACCAGATCCCTGAGATGTCTTGATTCAATAGCTGTAGGGCCAAGTGCAAGTGTTGACAATAGAGCGAGATGAGGCCCGACAGCAGGTTATTGCAGTTACAACCGAGAGAGATCAGGCATGATCTGAGAGTGATCGGGAGATTGGTCGATGGAGACAGTTAGAGAGCGTAGCTTCCACATCCCAGGGCCGATCAGTTGACATTCAGGAGTACAAAGAGGCTATTAGAGAGGCCGAGTATTATTGACAACACCACCGACAGACAATGCCATCAACGGGTAGAGTGCCAGATTTCTCCCAGCAGACAAGGAGGCAGTTGACAAAGGATCACGGTGATAGGTAGGTGGGGGAGGGAAACAACCATTAGGGCTAACCCTTTTTATCATAGACAATTTTGTACTTTTTTGATTTATGGGTTGTACTATTTTGGCCTTATTGTACCATGTATTCGATGTACACTTGATCCGATTTGTATCATAACAATATATTTTTTGATGATATATATAAGATGATTAGCCTTTTATGACATGTATGGATGCATTCTAATTTGATGTGATGCTATGAGATATTTCTATTCTTATGCTTATGTGATGTAATGTATGTAATGGATGCATTTTTTTTTGTATGTTTTCCATGCTTTTTAATGATGATCCTATGGATGTAATGTATGTTAATGATGGTGTAATGATATGCAAATGGTTATGTATGCATAATGATTGTGTATGATGTAATGCTTTCTTAAGATGCTTAGAATAACAAATTTATATTATTCCTCATAACTTAAGATAATGGTATGATGCAATGTGCTAATGATTATGCAGATGCAAAGTGTATGCATTGGCGATGTTTTGATTATTGTTATAATACCATGTTAGTGTGAAAGGAAGATAGAAGAATTTAGAATTAATGAGTTAGTTAGGATGATGATGGTGATTTGCATTTCTAGGAGTTAAGATTTTCAAAGGGTCAATTACGTTATGTTTAATAACACACATAGGTACGATGCATCAAGGTATAAAGGACCGAGATGGTGTGTGTACCTAGTGTGGTGGACTTTAACTTGACAAACAAATAGGAGTATTCTTGTTCACACTTGACAAACAAAACCTTATTCGGAATACAATTAAGATATTATAGACATCTCGGGCCAAAACATAAAAATGCAAGCCTTCTTATGTGGTCAACAAGACACCTAAAACATCCTCCCTACAATCAAAACAAAGTATGCATGACGAAGTTATTTTACAAGAGTAACCAACAAGCACAATAGATAAAAAATATAATAATCCTTGCCCCATTCCTTTCTCTCTAAACCTGTTTTGTTTAGGCATCATTGAGAGGTCCTTAGAATGAGCACAAAATAATATAAGTCAATAAAAGACCAAATAAAGCAAACCAAACAAGCTAATGTTCTTCATACCACTAGCCAAGACTAACTACTGGGGGGCTACCTGATGCTTATGTTCATTGCAGGAAAGCTTCATCCTAGGACATGTTGTGATCATGGTTTTGATGGGACTGATTTGGGTGATAAGCTACCGATATTATGAGTTGATCAACTTGCTTTCTTACTGACTTAGAATTTCAAGATTTTGACGATTAGGTGCTCACTTTTGAACCTGCTAGACTTGCCTTCTGACTGACGCACCAAAGGGTGAAGGCAACGATTAACTTTATTGTGAGTGATGATAGATCACGGGTGAGAACAAGATGAAATGGGTGCACCATTTTGGATTTTTCAGATATTTTGAGGCTGTTTTTGGTGTTTTTAGATTTTATGACGAAAGGACTAACTTAAAGACCTATCCTAGGGGTCTCAGGAGCTGATCCATAGATTAGCCTTTCCTACGTTATACACGCAAAAACCACGTAGTTTGACTGACGATAGACTAACTTGATGATAAGATGGACAAACGGATTGCCCTTTTATTGCTCAAAGGATTGACCTAAGATGCAGACTAGATGGGAAAATGGATTGCCAATGTGATAGATGCCTAAAAGACTGACCCTAACTATCTCGGGGGATGATCAAAGATCAACCTTTCCTACGTTCAAGCTCAAAGACGACATAGTTCAACCAAGGTGACTCTATTTTTTTGATTTTTTTGATTTTGACATGTTTTGGATTTTTGATGGATATTTGAATGTTTTTGGATTTTCGCACGATTTTGACAATTTGGATGTGGATATGTGATGATATTAGTGCTTTTTTTTTGGGATTTTGTTGAAAACCAAGCTTAATGTTGATCAATTGGATTGATAGTTTGACTAAGTGTGTTAAGTTAAACAAAAGTGATAATGCACTTGTAAAATCTAGGAAGTTGTGTTATCCTAGAGTAAACTTGTACAAGAGGGTAGTTTGACTAAGTGTGTCAAGTCAAATGAGGTGGTTTTGGATTTGATAATTTGGCTAAGTGTGTTAAGCCAAACAAGATGATAATGGACTTGTAAACCCAAGGAAGTTGTGTTATCCTAGAATAAACTCGTGCACAAGATGATAGTTTGACTAAGTGTGTTAAGTCAAACAAGGTGATAATTGATTGGATTTGATTGATCAAGATTGATGAAACTTGATTTGGAACAAAATTGTTTTGATGATTTTATGTGATACTGACACACAAGTTAGATGTGACTGATATTGATTATTTGGTTTGATGTTCGATAAAAGATAAAGCTTAATAAGGAACGTCTTCTCATCAAAACATGCCATGGGCTAGTGATTTAGATTGATGCTCATAAATTCTTTGACCAATTTGATATTATGTTTGCCAATGTTCAGATCACCAAATCAGTTGGAAGATATAGATCAAGATTTATTCTTGAAGCTAGATGCAAACATCTGCCCCCAGTCTAGCGCCAAAATGTGAACCCCTAAACCTGCAAATGCACAAGGACAACAAACATGTTAGGTTGTTAGATCAAATGCATGTAAACAAGTATGAGATATTCCCCATGAAATCCATCTATTCAAACTAAAATTAGGAAATGAAGAACACAATACAATAAATAAAGTTAAATCCTAATTAAGCCAATAGATTAGTGATCCCATGGGGGAATTGGTGCCAATAAAGTGTTGCAATTGGCCCTTTCCCAATTCCTAAGTTGCAATGTTGAATGATTGAGAAATGGTAAAATCTCCCAAATATATTTGAGCATAACCTTGTTACAAATTATGAAAATGGTGATAGGTTGAGTGAAATAGGAAAAATTAGCTCTCAATGTGAAGAGAGTAACTTTGCATTGCAATTGTGGATGAGAAATGAGGAGAGAAACCTCTAATTCATAACTTTCAATTTGGAAGAGAAAGTAAGATTTGAACAATGTGGGACTAACTTTCAATCCAATGGTTGAATGCCACATGTCATGATGTGAATAGTTAGTGGTTGTGCACATTTTGGCCAACCTGCAAATGCACAAGAACAAAAAACAAGGTTAGATTGTTAGCTCAGAAGTGCATACAAGCATGAGAGATTCCCCATGAAATCCATCTATTTAAACTAACATTAGGAAATGAAGAAGAAAACTTATAAAGGAGAGTTAATCCTAATTAAGCCAATAGATTTAAGATCCCATAGGGGGAATTGGTGCCAATGGAATGTTGCAATTGGCCCTTTCCCAATTCCTAAGTTGCAATGTTGAGTGGTTGAGAAACAGTCAAATCTCCCAAAGAGATTTGAGCATAACCTTGTTGCAAATCTTGAAGATGATGAATAGTTGAGTGAAATGGGCAAAATTAGCTCTCAATGTGAAGAGAGTAACTTTGCATGCAATTATGGATGAGAAATGAAGTTGAGAATAGTAAGTTTACTCAATTTTTCATGAGGTCAAAGGATGTCCATATGTTTTGGAAGGGATCATTGCTAGACCTTGGTGAAAGATGTTGATCATGCTTTGGAGTAAATTCTTGAGATATGTCCTCTAACTCAGTAGGTGATGTAGAATTTTTTTCAATATGATCATTTGTGGATGGATTTTGGTTTATGTCAATAGGATCAAATAACATCAACACGCCTTGAAATAGATCTTTGTAGGAGGGGTCTTGATCATGACTAAAAAATGGTTGTTGATGTATGTTGATTTGATCATTGAATGAGGTGAAAACATCTTCAAGGTGTTCATCGATGGATAGATCTTGATTATTGTTTTCAACAATTGTGGTGGGAATCTGTTGCAAGCTCTGCTAAGTGAGTAATGCCTGTGTTTGTTGTTGAGCCAACAATGCTTGTTGTTGGTTGTGTTGTTGTTGTGCCAACAATGTTTTTCATTGGTCTTGCTATTGTTGTGCCAACAAAGCTTTTTGTTGGGCTCCTTGTTGTGCTACTTGTTCATGGATTGCTTGCAATAGTGCCCAAAATTGTGCTTGCGTCTGTCAAGCCTGGTGTTGGGCTTGAGCTTGAGCTTATGCTTGTTGGGCTACTTGAGCCGCTTTCGCAACTTGTGTGGCTTGTTGGGCTTGGAGTGCCTTTTGGCGGGCAGATTGTTGAGCGGCTTGCAACATGATGGAGAATGAATTGGTCATGTTGTGTTTTGGTGGTGGTGGTGGTGGGTTGGGGATGGTGTTGATTGTTGGGGTGAGCAGAACAGTCTCATTGATTTCCAAGGTTTGAGTGGTGAATGGTGCAATTGGGATTCTTGGTCCTTGAGACACTTGAGAAACGATAGATGTGTTAAGCTTTGGGGTTGCTTGGCTGGTTGCCATCTCTTGTTGCGAATTGATGAGAATTTTGAGTGTAGCAATTTTGTTTCGCAAGATTTGACCTTGACATTCTTCATATGGTTGACTTGGTTGTTTAACAAGTAGCTTTGGAATGCATCCTTGTGGTGTTTGTTTGGGATCATGGACAAGTTGATTCTGGATAATTCTCTGATTTGGTGTGATGTTTAGATTCAGCATGATAGATTGAAGTTGAACATTTTTGTGGCTGGGAATCATATTGCCTTGATTTAGGTAACTTTGATTTTGCATGGTGTTACCTTGACTTGAATCAACATATGGAGTTGCCAATCTATTGCTAGGATTTTGAACAACATTAGGGGGATTTGCAAGCATATCTATCCCAAAGTTCACCAAGTGTGGACTAGAAATGTTCATGTTCACTAGAAATGTTCATGTTCAACAAACTTGTATTTGGCATATATGGATTTGGTGGGATAATGTTGTTTGGAAAACTCATGCATTGAGTGTTTGGTTGATATATTTGCAGATTTGGACTTAGATTTAAATCTATCATTGAGAAAGGTGTTCCAAAATTTAGATTGGGCATACTCACATTCGTTATACTTTTTAGGTTTGGACAAGATGATGATGCCATGTCTAAATGTGAGTTTCGATAATCAATTGGCATTGCGAGACTTGGATAGTTTGGTTGACTCAAATTGCTCATGATGTATGAATTGAGTTTAAATTCCATGTTCCTCTTGTGTTTTGACTTTGTTGACCTCTAAGGGGTTTAAGACCAATGATGAGATGGAGGATGAAAGGGGTGAATGATACGGGTGTTTTGAACTTTTAGGAGCTTTGGATCAATGCTAGACTTTAGGAGTTGGTTTGATTCGATAGTTTGGCTAGGTGTGTTAAGCCAAACAAGATGATGGTGAACTTGTAAACCCTAGGAAGTTGTGTTATCCTAGGGAAAACTTACATAAGAGAATGATTTGGCTAAGTGTGTTAAGCCAATCAAAGTGATCATGAACTAGTAGACCTCAGGAAGTTGCATTATCCTTAAGGCAAATTTGTTCAAGAAGATTGATAATTTGACTACATGCATTAAGTCAAACAAGGTGATGTTGATTTTCCAAAAGTCTAGCATGAATGATATTTTCAAGGTTCCAAAAGTTGTTGGTGAAATGGAATTTGATAAATGTTTGAAGGGGGATGAAGTGTTTTGACTTGATCCTAGATGACCCTATGAGGAATTACTTACAAGACCAAGGTAATGAAGAACATGCTTTTCCCTAAGACTGTTTCAAACCAAAAGATCAATGCTCACATGGAAACCAAATGACTCAAAAGGGACCAAGCACATGTGTGGTTCAATTGTCTGTTATCTTGCTTAGATTCGGTTATTTTTACCACAAACACTTTCTTGATTATGCTTTTCAAACTAAATTTCCAATATCCTAATTTTTTTTCATCCCAAAAAGTGCATTATGTGGGAATCAAGGAAATCAAGGCAAAGGTTTCTTAGTGTTTAACCTTGGTGAAAAAAAATGATGATAAAATCCAAGCACTTAGAAACCTCTAAGGATATGATCCCTAGGGAAAGCAAGAGTAATTAGATTTGTCAAAGGATATTTGTTTCCTAAAAGGGGTTTGAAATTTGGAGGTCTTGTGAATGTTCATTTTGCAAATGTTTCTAGGACCAAGCAATGTATTCTTTACTTCCAAGCACTTTTCACAACCCTAAGATGATGAGACAATATTTTGTTGGGTTCCCACTTGGACGAATCCAACTGCGCATATTTTGTGTGGATGGCTAAATGCTTGACCACACTGGCTCCCCTCCATGACACACACTTCCCGGATCAGCCAAGCATTAGTACCCATGAATCTCCCATGGCATACTTTCCATCTCTACAACAAAACCACATGTATAACGTGGGAGACTTCAAAGGACATGACCTTTTGCACCAACAAAATAGATAATGTTTTGGCCTTTTTCTGAACAAAGGGTTTTAATTCGAACATTCCATTCATGGGGGATTATCCAACATCAACAAGAGTCCATTTCTGTCCATCTCGTCGGAATAATCCTTGTGATTCTTGAACTTTCCTCAAGAATCCATACTTATATACCGGTTGGAAGTTGCTTGGATTTAGCGTGTTCCCGATTGGGTTGTTCCCTTGGGTGATTACTTTTCCCACAAGGCAGACTCGCTAGGATAAACAAAAAGTGAGTAAAAATATTCATAGTTCGATCAACCTTCATTTAGAAACAAAGGGAGAACACTCACAATAAGTTTACTCACACTCGCATGTTTTGTTCAATTGTTAGGTACCCAAATTGAGATGTGGAGGCAATATTTTATGCAAGTTAGTGTCACCAAAAATACTTTTGATTCTCAAGATCGCTGTGAAGCGCGAGAGAAGAACATACGCCTTTTCAAAAGACACTACTTTGCAAAAAGGATTATAAGACACAAATAACACATGTTCATTTTAAATCCCTAAAAACAATAATGAATTCTTTTTAAGCACCAAAGGAAATGTGAGATTGCTTTGTTCAATTGTTATCCTTTAAACAAAATCTAGTATGTTTGTCTAAGGTTCTTTTTAGCCCCTTGGCAACTTTGAAAAGAAATTTGATTGTTTATTTCAGAACCCAAGAGAAGTTTAGTGTTCTTAAGGCCAATGAAATTAACAAATTCCTTTTAAACAAGAATCTAAAAATCCTTAAAGAGTGTTGAAAAACACTTTAGTGTTTAAGAACACTTTGTACAAAATGAGCATGGTGTCATAATGAATTTCCTACTTTGCTTGAAAAAGGGAATTTTCTTGTTCTTTTTAAACCCAAAGTAAATCTAGTATTTCTAAGGCCAAAGATAGTAAAAAATTTCTCTTAACAAGCAGAATTTTAAAATCCCTCAAAAGTGTTGAAGAACACTTTAGTGTTTAAAAACACTTTTTTGCATGATGAGTATGAGGTCATGATGAGCTTCCAACCTGCAAAATGACATAAAATCAGAGAGAAAAAGACAACAAACAAGGTTAGGAATTAAAAAATCCAAAACTTAAAAAGCACATGTCATTTTTAGACCTCACTATTTTTCTGTGGCAGAGTTTGTAAAAGCAGCGTAGTTTGGGTAAAAGCGGTGCTATATAGTGCCACGTGGCTGACTATGGGTGACACTCTGCAGAAACAAAGAGTGAATAAGCAACACGATATGGGTAAGTGACGCAATTTGGAAACGACCCTATTTAAAATTTAAATTTTTTTAGGCGGGAAAGGAGCGGTGGAGTTTGGATGAAACGCGGTGCGATATGGCACCGCGGTGTTGAAGGCGGTGCAGCATAGTGCCACAGAGATGAATGTAGTAGAGTTAGGAAATTTGAAAAAATGACAAGCGGGAAGAGAAACGTGACGAGGTTTAGAAACTATGCGCGGTTCAATATGGCACCGCTTCCCTGAAAGCGGTGAAGTATCATTCCGCGCCTATGAAGGTGGCTCAATATGATGCTGCACCACTGTTTTCCTGTGACCTGTAGGAAAATGTTAGAAAAAATGCAAAATTTTTAAAAAACGTGATTAATTTCTTGAGTTTGCCCTTCTTCTAGCACCAAAATGTGAACCCCTAAACCTGCAAATGCACAAAGACAACAAACATGTTAGGTTGTTAGATCAAATGCATGCAAACAAGTATGAGAGATTCCCCATGAAATCCATCTATTCAAACTACAATTAGGAAATGAAGAACACAATACAAGAAATGAAGTTAAATCCTAATTAAGCCAATAGATTAGTGATCCCATGGGGGAATTGGTGCCAATGAAGTGTTGCAATTGTCCCTTTCCCAATTCCTAAGTTGCAATGTTGAATGATTGAGAAATGGTCAAATCTCTCAAAGAGATTTGAGCATAACTTTGTTACAAATTATAAATATGGTGATAGGTTGAGTGAAATGGGCAAAATTAGCTCTCAATGTGAAGAGAGTAACTTTGCATTGCAATTGTGGATGAGAAATGAGGAGAAAAGCCTCCAATTTATAACTTTCAATTTGAAAGAGAAAGTAAGATTTGAGCAATGTGAGACTAACTTTCAATCCAATGGTTGAATGCCACATGTCATGATGTGAATGGTTAGTGGTTGTGCACATTTTGGCCGAAGTGCCAATAAATGCATTTAGTTTGAATTTGAAATTGTGAAATGACTTGTTGAAGAGGGAAAGGAAATGGAGTTAATGTCACTTGGCTCAAGGCCAAGGACATGTAAGAGGTCTTGAATGCCTTGTTGGAAGGACCAAGTCCACTTGGTCTTTTTGAATTCAAATAAGGGAATATTCCCTTTTGGTGCCATGTGATGAAAAATAGAGATTTTAAATAAATCAAAGTAATTGATTTATTGTGCAACTTGCATTCTCTAGAGGATTTTAATGAGAGGGATTAACTTAGTCATGTTTTTGATTAATTTAATGAAGAATTAGATATTGTGACAATTTAGACTTAAATAGATGAATTATTTAAATCAGAATTGAGAGGAAATGATTTATTAAATAAATGATATGATTTATTTAACTAAGGAGGGAAATATTAGATTAAATCAAATAAGGTTTAATTTAATAAGAGGACTTTAGAGATTTTAATCAAATAAAATGATTTATTTAATTAAAAAAAATGTAAGGCTAATTAAATTAAATTGGTTAATTTAATCAAATGAGGTGATAGACCTAATCAGATGAATAATGATTCATTAGATTAAGAGATAGAATTACGATGAAATGCTGAGAGTGTGATTCTAGAGGAAATGATGTTAGTGATCAGGATCAAGTGTGCCAAATTGGAAATGTACATTTTCCATGTCTACATATATAATTACAAACATTATGAAATTGCCTAGTTATAATCAGTTGTTTGTAATTAATGTGATTAGCAATTAGATCCAACTATCCAGTTTTGTTTCTTATGGTTAGACAAAAGAGGGTTTCATTAGTATTCTCACTCTAGAAGAAGAAAAAAACCAAACTAAATTAACTAACTTTGAAAAGGAAAAATGCATCAGTAGAGTAAAATTGTGTGATTAGTTTACAAAATAAATCAATTTTCACACCATCATTACCTTAAAATTATTAGCACTATCAAGCTTTTATAGGCATAAGCAAAGTTTTGAAGCACGAACAAGGCATGTGAACTGTGAAATATTTGACATTATGCCTCAAAGAAATATGCTCTATGGACTGTAATGGTTTCAAGATATGCACAAATTGAATTTGTGGGTAAAACCTTAGTAACTATCAAGCAGATGCAATTGGTAGATGTAAAGCGAAATTGCACAACTTTTGCCAACACCTTCCATGCACGTGCCAAAGGGAGTATATACAAGGCACACAAATTTCTTGATAGAATCCTCAAATAAATCTGGCCTCATGGATTGCAATAATTGCGGATTTGTATAGAATGGATTGTTCAGAAAGCCTTAGAAACTTTAAAGCAAATATAATTGGTAGGTGCAAAGCTACAACCTCGCTCCTGTTCCAATATGCCAGCATTGGAATAGGATATATACATCCATCAAAGCATAGTGTGATGAAATTTTGTTCGAGATTATTGTTGCAAATGCACTGGTATAGATATATAGAAAATGGGGAAGCCTAGACTTTGCATGTAAACTGTTTGATCGAATGCCTGAAAGAGATGTTATCTAAAGGAATGCAATGATTGTAGAATATGCACAAAATGGGTTTTTTGAAAATGCTTTAGAAAAACTCAAGAAAATAATTAAATATAATTACGAACACTACGGAATTGAACCCAAAGAGCTAGGAAATAGAAATGACATGAAAGAGTAAACCATTAATTTTTTAGAAGTATTTTCCTTTCTACAATGAGGTGGAAAGAATCTAACTGCCATTAGCAGACAACTTGTGACCTTTTTTTTCGAGTGTGTGAAATGAGATATTGGTGGGCATTGTAATTTGCATGATTTCAAAAATTCTTGAACATAGTTTGGAGGGGCGGAAACCCTTAGCAGTAGGGGAAGCAGTAAAAGATGACAAAACATATACCAACGACGAAGATTTTGGAGAAGCGGAAACCATTAACGACGAGGGAAGCAATTATGTACTTGAAGATTGTGCGGAAATATCTATTTCTTGTTGATGATGTCTATGAAAAAAGGGAAGGCCACACCAATGAATTACCTGCACATACATGACCAACATTATTTTGATAATAAAGAAAAGGTATTGAAGAATCTAAGAGGAAGCTAAAACAAAATGAAACCGTTATGAAATTGGGTTGTTCATAAATATGCGATGTCAAAAGTGGAGTGCAGAGCTTGCAATGTGAACAATCCAAATGCATACAAAAGTAGATATTTTTGATGCTAACTCCCGGGTAACTGAATGTAGAAGGCGGTGAATGGGAGTTAATGCATCAACAACTCACATCGACACTAAATGCGCCATCAAACTGTCACCATGGATAGAAATCACTTAAAAGCGAGAGAAACAAAAATCAATCTCCCTATAGCTGGTGGCCATGCCACAATGGTTGGAGGAGGAATCGATGAAATACTTCATAAAGGAATGCTTTCGGCGTAAAAAATGACATTTATCAAGAAAAATATTTTAAAACATTGTATGGAC
Source organism: Sequoiadendron giganteum (assembly GCA_007115665.2). Classification (NCBI taxonomy): domain Eukaryota; kingdom Viridiplantae; phylum Streptophyta; class Pinopsida; order Cupressales; family Cupressaceae; genus Sequoiadendron; species Sequoiadendron giganteum. The sequence continues at coordinate 78,714,261 of CM021106.1, read as the reverse complement.
GAGCTTAAAAGATCCATATTGCATTGCTTGTAATGAATCTTTGACTATTTTTTTCATTATTAGCTTTGCAATTCTCAAATAGGACATGCCTTCGGCATAAATATATATTAATATTATAAATTATAAAAATAATATTTGTGTGATTCGTATTTTTTATATAAATTTAATTTATTAAAATTATAGTATTTTTAAATTGTAGTGTATATAATTATAATATTATATATAAGTATATAAGTTATAATTTAATAATAAATATATTATATAATATTAAATATTTTAAAATGTAATGTTTTTATAATTTATTCTAAAAAAAATTATATTAATTTAAATTATAATATTTGAAAAAAATAATAACTATAATAATTGTAATGCTAGTTGAACCTTAACCCTACTTTAATTATAACCTTTGTTAAATCCTATCCCAAATTGAACCCTAACCCTAACCCTAATGGGATGTTAAACCTAATTGAACTTTAATCCTAATCCTAATTGAACTTTAATCCTAACCCTAATTGAGCTCTAACCCAAACTCAAACCCCTAATTAAATAATAACCGTAGTTGAATTGTAGCCCTATTTGAACCCCAAACTTGATCTTTTTCCCAAGCTTTATTATAGAATCCTAACCGTAATTGAACCCTAATTGTAATCATAACCATAATTAAATCTTAACCTTAACTTGATTGAGCTCTAACCTTAATCCTAACCCTAATGCTAACCATAATCCTAAGTGAACCTTAACCCTAACCCTAACAATAAGCCTAATTAAAACCTAGTGTTGATTTAACCCTAATTGTAACACTACCTAAAGATTTATCTTGTAACCCTAAGTGACCCTTAACCCTAAATGTAAATGAACCCTAGCTCTAACCCTAACCCCAATTGAACCCTAATGAAACCCAAACCCTAATCTAATTGACCCCCGATCTAACACTTATTAGACTCTAATCCCAACCCTCATTGTAACTTAACCCTAACCCTAATTGAATGCTTATTTGCATCAAGTTTTATTTTTCAATCACTTTTGTTATTGCATCATGTCTTCCATCTCAATTAGAAATTGATGATTTTAATATATGAAATTATCATATGAAGAAGATCATCATTTATCAAACTCCCAAATCTATTTAAAAATTTACTATCAATTATTCATTTTTATTTTTTAAAATATTAATGAATTAGAAGATGGTTTTTGAAAAATAAAGATCATAATTATTTGTAAAAAAATGACTTAGATCCACAAATAAGTTTAGAAGTTAAAAGAGAATAGTTGCATTAATTAAATCATTTTAAATATAAATATAAATATAAATTAGTAGTCGTATATGTCATGCTCAAACCTATCTATCCTTCCTCAACACTAAAAATATACAATTATTATTTTTTATTTCAATGTCTCTCTAAATACTTTAAAAATATACAATAAATTATATTTATTGCTTGACATATTTTTTACTCTAAATATTTATATAAAAAATATTCTATTTCATTAAAATTATTAGATCCAAGTGTATTTCAAAACTATATCATCACTAAACTAAATATTAACAACCCTCTCCAATTTATATCATGAGTTAAATATAAACATTAAGATTAACATTTTTTAATCATTTAAATAAATATACTTAAACTATCTAAACCAATAAAACCATGTAATTTTTTTAAATTACTTTTCATTAAATATATATTTTCAACACTTCACATGATTTCAAAATTAAGAAGCAATCTTATAGAAGAAGTTTCAAGATTTATTTTTATGGAGTGGGAGGTCTTGTAAATTTGAGGAAAATGCTTTTATATAAGAAAGTCAAATCTTATCCTAAAAAAGAGCTCCTTTTTTAGTTCTATTTTCATTAGATTGAGCTAAAACAATTAAAATTGTATCCTCAAAAATAATAGCTCCTATTTATTAGTTCTATTGGATCTTAAATTTTAGTCTTACATATAAATATAAAATTTATAAAAGCAATTAATTATAAAACAATTCTATTTTTTTCACTTCCTATTAAAATTTAAATAATTCCTCTATAAAATTACTTTCTTATTTACTTGATTTCTTAATTTAAATCTTCAAAATAATCTTGAAATTTCCATTATGAAATTTCTATTTTTAATTTTTTACTCTATAAATTAAAAACAAGATACCAAATATTGTATCTATCATTTAGCTAAAATCTTATAAAATTCATTGATTTAAACTTTAAAATAGAACCAATAATTTTATAGTCTTTAAATAATATCTAATATATTATGAAACATTCTCACCAAATTTTGACATCAATTAGATAAAAAACTTCAAAAATATCTGCACACACAATATAAATTTTGTTACCTCAACAAAATTCTAAAAAAAAGACATTCAAAATTTTACCCTCTTCAAAAGTTTGAAAGAAAAACATCTCCGCAACAAATATTTATTCCCTTAGCTAGTCACCAAATTCAAAAGCATACTAATAAGCAGTGTTGACACTTACAATAAAGAGCTTAATAAATAAAGCACCACACAAAGATAAAAGAGAAACCTTCAAAAGAGTCAATTAACATTGAAACAATCAAAACAAATACAAATACTTCATTCTTGCTTCTTATATCCATTCATCTAAAAGTTTAAACAAATTTATAGGAAAAACAAAACATTTATTTGGAGATCTAAAAAATTGCTTTTAAATTTATTTTAAAATGGGTTATATTGTTAAAATGTTTGGTCATAATTTTTTTCATTTGAGTACTTCATCTATATATAAAACTAGCATACTTATATTTTAAAAATTGTCTAAAGTATGTCAAGAGATATCCTTCTCGAGGCTTCTATTTTTAATCAATTGAACCTTAACCCAAATTGAACCTTAACCCTAACCATAAACTATTTGAACCCTAATCATAACCCTATTTTAAGCTAGTTTGGATTATTGGCTCATAGACAAGGACAAATTCCCTAGAAGAGTGTCTCTTTCAAGTTTGAAAAAGTGTAGATGGAAAACCCAATCTTTGAAAGGGTTGTCACTGACTCCTGGCTCACCCAAATAGTTGATCATCGCACTAAGATGTGCATGTTTAACAGAAAGTTAAAATTCATAAAACTCAGACTAAAAGAGTGGAATATCTAAGTCTTTCGAAACCTTTTCAGACAAAGGATCTCCTTCAAAGTAGAATGGCTAAGATCCAAAAAGACCTCCTCTCAAAATTTTTTTCTTACATCCTAATAGAAGAAGAGAGGAGACCTAAAATACAACATTTACATTATTTTTTAAGGAATACAATATTGATACCCCTGATCACTAAAAGTGCAAAATAAATCAAAGGCGGAGTGCAAATAATTGTAAGCCTACAATTCCCATGTCATGTACTTTGTTGAATCAGTGAAGAAAATTCAAATAAAGTTTGCATGACAATCACATTCCATGCTTCTTGGAATAACACCCAATTGCCACCTCATATTGAGAGACTTATTGAGAAAATGTGATTGCTACTTCATAACAAAAATAATCCTGGCAACCCCTGATTGCCACTTCATATTGAAGAAACTCCTTAAAAGATCCAAGCATATATTTATATTGAAAAAAAAAATAGATGGATTCTTATGAAAAACTACTCATAAAATATGGGTTATGAAGACTCATTCTTTATGATATGTCACTGGAATACCTAAACCATAAAGAAATTATGCATTGTTGAGTAGGTGGACAAGGCTGATGTTAGGGTGCTAAGCTCCCTTAGGCACTTTGGATTTAAAGAATCTTGAATGGGTTGGTCTTTGTCTCTTCTTGGGATTTTATCCTTGGTTTTATGTTTTTTGATCTGTTTGTGTGTTGCTTCTATTTTGTTGTTGAGCCTGAGTGTTGTTTATTTATTTTTGTGGTGTGGTTGTTACCAGTTTGAAATATCTGTTGTTCTAGTTGTAAAAGGTTTTGAGGTTCTTTCAAAACCTTACTTTTAACCTTTATCAAAAACACAAAATATATAAAAATTGCAAGACGATGCATAAAGATGTATGAACACATCTGGTCAATATTTATGATCCATCTTTTGCATGTACCTGGGTATCTCTACAATGAATAGTTTAAGAGGCAGAATGGTTGTTGAAGGTTTTGCAAATGGAAACAAAAGTTGCTGAAATATATTATATAGGAAAAACCATTTAGATAAGAAACTAACATGAACCCCAAAAGCTTCAATTTCCATTTGTGTGAAAGGAAAAAAATGCCAAGGATTGAATGGTTGACAATGCTCAAAAAATGAAATTTCCAATTGAAATGGAAGATTCTACAAATGGAAAGACGGGTTGCATAGAAAAGTCGATTGCATAAGAAACTAAAATAAGCCCCAAAAGCCCCAATTTCCAATTTGTAAATGAAATTAGGAAAAATAGACCAGTCCTTAAATTTCTAGGACATGAACCAAGCCCATTTACCATGAAGCAAAAAACATGTTAAAAGGAGATTATCTTATAAATTTTGTAAATTGTATGCATTAAAAAATAGCTAAAATCCATACAGTTCCTTTTGGCCAAAAAATCGCAAATGCAATCACCATTATATTATTTGCTCAAATTCCCAATTCATTTTTACAAACAAGAAACTAATAAACCAATTCCCAATTTGTATTGAGAATGAAAAAATCAAATATCTAGGAATGAATTGTTTGAAGGTAAATGAAAAGATGGGTTGCTGGTATACACAACATAGGAGAAATAAGTTGCATAAGAAATTAGCATAAGCCTCAAAGGTCCTCATTTCAATTTGTACAAACAAAAACATGAAAAGAAACCAACCTCAAACTTGCTTGGGATGTAACGATCCCATCAACCAAAAAAATGTGTTGTACGGATAAATTTTGTAAACAACACACACTCAAATTCGATCAAAATTTTTACAACTCTCTTTGGCCCAGTAAATCCAAAAGCAACCACCCTCACCTCAATTGTCTAGCTAACTAGTTCATTGTTTACAAACAAAAATATCTCAACTATTGAAAAAAGAAAGAAACAAGCGCCAAAGAATGAATAGTTTATATCCAAATTTCTATTGGAAATGAGAGAAAGTGCCAAGGAATGTATAGTTTAAAGGGCACAATACTTGTTGAATGTTTAGCAAATGGAAAGATGGGTTGCTAGAGTACATTGCATATACAAAAAAATAATTTTATAAAAAAAATGAGCCTCAAAATCCCCCCACTTTTGCAACTTTTATTGACACATGTTGTTTTCTTTCACTATAAATGCCTCATGACATAATAAATATATTTTTTAATAATAGTATTAGATTTAATTTTTAAAACTTCATTATTTCTCATTAATATATTTTACAAATAAATTAGTATCTTTATATTTTAATAATTATTGCCACTTCTAAATATTTTTTGTCTAATAAATTAGTATCTCTATATTTTAATAATTATTGTCACTTCTAAATATTTTTTGTCTAATAAATTAGTATCTTTATATTTTAATAATTATTGTCACTTCTAAATATTTTTTTTTCTAAATGATTCATTTTTTGAATATATGGGAAAAATAGGTTTTGAAGGGACCCGAAACCCTTTACAACTTTAGGCATAAAATGATGCTCACAAGATACAATGCTAGACTATCAACAACATCCAAACACCCAACCAAAAAAGATACAAACAACTGCTCCAAAGATAAACAAAGAAGACCAACAGCCAAACAGTCTCAAGCCACAGAGGGAAAAGCAGAGCTAAAGCACATGTGCAACCTTTTGACCACCACAAACAAAATTAACAAGGGACTGAGAGGAATGATTATGCTTAGGGAGACCTCTCTTCCTTCTTTGCATAACCATCTGAGAAAGATCATCCTTCAAAGGAATGGAGGAAGGTGAAGATGGAGGATAAGCCACCAAAAGCAAAAGAGGAAAAGAACCAGGAGTGTCACTCCCACAATCAATAACATCAATAGGAGCAACAATATTAACAAAAAAAAAACTCATTAGCCGTAACAGAAACAACCCCACTAGCCACAACAACAACTATGGGTAAACCAACCACATTAGTGGCAACTACAGACGAACTAGTAGCAACAACAAAACCACCAATATCAACAACAACAACTATAGGAGACCCAAGAGAAACAACAACAACAACAACAACTGTAGGAGACCCAAGAGAAACAACAACAACAACAACAACAATAGAAGTTTATTGAGAACCATCAATAGAAGAAGCCATAAAATTAGGGACCAAGTCATCATCCCCAACATTATCACAAGATTCACCCATAGTAAGATGCTCATGAAGAGAATCTTTCCACCAAGTAGCATGGCTCCGACAAGATTTCTAACAATCAACAACCAAATGACCTATAGAAAAACATTTCCTGCAATAGAAAGGAAGACCCTCATAATCAAGAACCTGAGACCATAGCCTAGTCCCCACCATCAAAATAACCTCCGCAGGTAAATCTTTTGAGGTATCAATGTCCACAAGAATGCAGGCGAAAGTAGGATGATCACAAACAAGAGAAAATGAATTAGCCATAACAAACCTACTAATAGCATTCCTGATAGAATCAAAGCAAGGAGGAGTCCAAAACTAAAGGGGAAGGTTAGGAAGTATAACCCAAGTAGGAACAACATTAATAGGTTTAGAAAGAGGGTTAAAAGAAGGGAACCAAGGCCGAAGAGAAAGTGAGTGTTTTCCCCACAGCCAAACACCCCTTTCCAGCACCTGAGCCCTATCCTTCTCAGATTGAAAAATAGCCACGAAGAAACCCCTAGTTGAAGGATAGAGTTCAATCCTATCCTCAACAATATTCCTCCAAGACTCCAAAACCCACTTGTGCAGATTTGGGAGAGAAGGCCATAAACCATTAAATCTACAAATAAGACAAAACCTAGAAAAATAATCTTCTTTATCCAACACCTCCTAGCCACAAATAATAGTCGAGGCAAAAAAAGAGCATTGTAAGGGTTTACCCTTGAAAGAGGGAAGAGAAGAAGAATGATTAATACCACTAGAACCAACCACCTTAGCAAAGGAAGGTCATGAACCATCAGGTAGTGGTGATCCAACAACACGCAGTGAAGCATCAACATACACTTGCAAGCCAACAACACCCGACCCATCAACAAAAACTGACCCAACATAAGCCGACAACACACCAACAACCGATGACACACCAGAAGCCAATGGAACACCAAAAACCAATGGCACACTAGAAGCCAACGAAAAACTAGCTATCGACAATGAACCAAAGACCAAAAACGAACCAGAGACCAACGACGCACTAGAAGCCAACAACGCACCATCCACAGAGAGCAAGAGGGCTTCAAAAATGAATGAGAGAGCCATTTAAAAATTATGAATCTATTGAACATATGTTTTTTTCTAAATGATTCATGTTATTAGACTATATTTTCTAAGTATAAATTATTTACCTATATTATATATAAGATATTTAAATCGCATTTTAATTAATAGCAATTTATTTAAATAAATAATATTTAATCAAATTTTCAAAACATCATTTATGTCCAAAAAATATATATTTTAAAAATTTATTATCTTTATATTTTAACAAATACATCAATTCTAAATAATTTTATGTGCATGATCACATTTTACACTCCAGTTCTTCAAATTACTATAACTTAACCCTCTCAAGATATATCTAATATTTATATTATTCTAAACAACTCACTTTTAACATCTTTAAAAAATATATATTTACAATATCTATACAAATATTATTAATATTCTTATTATATGAAAACTCTACGCTAAATTTTATAGTGCATTCAAAAATATTGATTATACCATTTTGATCAACAACGACCGAAACTATAGAAACATGCAATCTTCAAGACCACCTCAACTTGTAATATTGAGGGCATAATATATTTAATACAGTTTACAAAGGTTGCCATGAATTGCAATATCATTATTTACCAACCAAGCAAACAACAATTGTAAGAGTAAATCTTCTCGCAATACTTTCCTATAATCAAATTCAATATTGCCAGCCAAATTTAAAAGTAACATCTAACAAATAAATTTATGATGAAGCGTTCAAACATCTGAAATGTTGTAGAGCTATCCTCACATGCAATGTCATCTTGAATGTATCAGAGGGCATCAGATACAACACCTATAAGTTTACACAATAATTTAGACCATTAGCTTGTTTAAGAAAAGATTAACCGTACATCACTACAATTCTTTATCACAATCCTCAAAAGATTTTTGACCTGTATCATAATCAAACACTAGGCCCCCAATGCCTCCTCAAAAATCTTATATCACTACGCATTTTTTATTTATAAAGATAACCCATGTTGAATACTCTTATTATTATAGGTCCAATTAGGATCAAAAATACCAATCATACTAATTATTATAGAAAATCAAGGTCAAAATACAACTTTTAAGGATGCACAAAGATACATAAAAAAAAAAAAAAAGGCTTTATGGTTACATACATTGATAGTTGTATAGAACACAACACTATAATCAAGATCTTCTTTTACCTCCGTGTCTATCATCACCAAGTCTGTATTGTCATCCAGGTACCCCATTAACATGTCATCTTCTTCTACTTGTGCATTTGACATGAAGATGTGTGTATCCTCTTCCAATTCCAGATAATCCATTTCAACATCTTCTTCAATCTAGACATCTATCATCACTACTTCCACATACTCGTCTACAATTTCCATTTCAACATCTATGCAAATCATAGTCTTTTCACCAAAAAGATTTGGCAAACTCATTAGTAACTGAAAAACTTAATTTCTTTTGGAAAGTATATTAGAAAACCAAAAAAAATAACAAATAATAGAAGCAATTCCCATTATAAGTCCTTTATTGGATAAAAAAGAGGCATTACCATCCATTCAAAAAATGGTTACAAAACTATTTTATTTGCATTACCACGTTTACGAACAAAGCTACCTTGATACCGAAAAAACAAATTCGCTTTATTGAAGTTTATGTTTATTCGCTATTCACGTTCTTTACATTATTTTTTTCAAAAAAATGACTACAAATATTTTTACGGTGACAATTCATTAACAATTATTTAAACATAAAATGAGCACTAATGATAGCCAACAAGGACATCAATTTAAATACAAAAGGTTTTTCTTGGCACAAGTTTTTGCTTTCATTGCTTTCACTATATAACGCCTCTCGACATAATAAATAACTAACTATTATCTTCCAATTCATGTATAACTGTTATTAATTTATTTTCAAAGAATGTGTAAGGCTCTTCCAAATTTAAAGCTCATCAATACATCCTCTTTACAACAAATAGGAGAAATATTCAAAAAATGCTACCAATTACTACAGAAGGAAACCGAGGTTGTTTGATTTTCAAACCAATAGGCCCCATGATTATCCTTTGAGAAGGTACTTGAAGAAAATTGACTGCCATTGATTACTTTGCAAGAATAGAAAAGCTCTCTCGAATGAATGAACAAACACTATACGTTGTTCACTTAATGAAACAAAAATGATAATACTTGCATAAAAACAAACATCATAACAATCTTGTGAAAATTAATTGAGATTATCATGGAAAAAAAGGTAAGCACCTTGAATCTTGAATTTTAAGGATCTCATGAAAAAACTCCAATTTATAAAGTGAGGATCCACCACCATGCCAAGTTGCCACCATCAATCCGCAAATGAAACATAACGAGAAGCAAAGGATGGGAGGGTCACTGATGGGAGAAAAGGATGAAAAATTAGAAAAATGGATGAGGCCATCATCAAAGGAAAACACAAGCAATTGAGCTTCACCCTGCTTCTACCTGAGCTTAAAAGAGCTCATGGATGCCATACAAAAATAGTGAGTCAGAAAGCCTTCTCATACACAACACATTGATTGGTTTTAAGAGGAGAATCCACTCCCAAGTATGTAATATTTCAACATAATCATTTCATATACAAAGTGGATTTTTAATATGCAGAACAAAAACAGTGCATTTCATTGCTTTGACAATATCAAATCATTGATTCATTGCAAAACATTACAAGTGTTACACTGCTCATTGAGCTTTTCAAACAATATTGCTAACAATCCAATGGGATGAAAATAACTACATTTACCAGATATATTGCATAGTTAAGTGAGAAACAACAAATTGCATTATATTAACACATTTGTCTTGTAGTAACTGTTCAACAAAAAACTGCCAAAGCCTTTGCGGTTTTATTTTTACCTTTGCGGTTGTACCTTCCTTTACAAATGCTCACTGCCCTCGGAGTGCTCCACGTGGTTGCCTCATGAAGCTTTCTACTTTTTACATTGCTTAGCATTTTTTTGGTCTCTGTCTGCGTGCTGTGTGGCTTTCTTTGTCCGCTTTCTAAGCTGGGCCCGCCTTATACTTTATCTTGCTCAGATCACTCCACGTGTCTCCCTCTCAGAGCTTTTTGCTAGGCATTTCTTTAACTTTTTGCTGGGCTCCGTCTGAGCGACATGTGGCAGTTGTTGTTGCGCTAGTTACCTTGGAATTGCTGTTGGACCTTTTTGTACTCGCTTGCTGCTGCGTTTCTTGCTATGGCATCGTGTGTTCTCACCTACTGCTACATGGTTTTCCGTTCCATGTCATGGCTTTGCTGGCATGCTCCTGACCGGTTGATGTTTGTTGTGGTGGCTTGAGGTGATCTGGGTTGTCGTTCTTTGCTCACATTTTCTTTTCTCTTGGTGCATTTTTAGGCAGTGGGCTGGCCTATAATACAACCATATTTCTTTCTTATTAAAGGTTGGTTAAGTTTGCAAAAAATCCCGAGCACTAGGAAGAAGGCCTTTGTAATAGCTTTATTGAATTTTAAGATTCCAGACTGTGCTAAATAGTTTTGGCCTTTCTGTTTGTTTATGCATTTAATGAGACTATTGGTCTGTGCCACTATCTTCTTTTATTGTATGAATGCCTATTCTTTAATTTTTTGTAATTTTTCATAACTCAATAAATACAGACCATGTTCACTTCAACTCTTTTGTGTTAGCTAAAAGTTATGCTAAAATTATGTTATGCAAAATAGAAGGTACTCTTACGTTTCAAGTGCTTTTGAGAAAATTAGTTTAACTAACAACAATTTAGTGGTTTGGGCCTTTGCATTCTGCACTGTGCTCTGGTAAATTTGTCTAAGACTTTGGTGCATCGCCTGTAGTGTAAATTTTTATATTCTTGCTATCTTCCTCACCTTTTACTCCCCCCACTAAATGAAGAGCCGACTTTAGTAAAATCCTAGAGGTCACTTAGCTAGCGCACAATGTCCCCCATTAGCTAATTTTCCCATGAGATTGCTGCTACATGCAAAATTATGCATCAACAGTTCTTTTTCTGGTACGCTCGGTGGGACCACGAACTAGCATGTTCGCCTAATTTTTATAGGTGTGTATGAGCCATCAGCCTATCACTAGGTTGTAGACCGCACGAGTCTCTGACTAGCTTGTACCACCATTAGTGTCTGTGCACATGAGAGGTCGCTGAGGCAACCCTTCACTTCCTCTATCTCCTCCATCACTTTCTACCCCACTGTCATCACCTTCTCTGCTTGTATCTATGGCTGCTAGAAATTGTGTAGCCTAGGACTCCGACAGTCCTTCAGTTGCACCTGTGCCTCCTACAGCATGGGCTCCCATTCTTGCTTCTACTCTAAAAGCTATCCCCAAGTATTCTGGGGACAAGTCAAAGACACCAATGGAGCATCTGCAAGATGTGGTAGACGTATGTCTGGTGCACATCGTATCAAATGAAAATGTAGCTCTTAGGTTGCTCGCCGCCTCTTTCCGAGGAAAGGCACTAAACTGGTACCAAACTCTCAAAGCTAGTATTATTGCAACTTGGGACCAACTCAGAACTCTATTTTATGAATAATTCTCCAATGCTGGCGATAGATCATCGTTGTACCATCAACTGGAAAATATAAAGCGAGCTCCTCATTAAGCTCTACCTGATTTCAATGCAAGGTTCCATTCGATCTAGCAGAGAGTGCCTATTGGCAACTGACCACCTCCAGATTTGGAATTCATGTTCTACCTAAAGTTGATCAATGCCGACATCTCCATGATGTTACAAGCTCTTGGCGGACAAACTCTACCCAATGCTTATGCCTTGGCTGTCATAGTGGAAAATAACCTGATTGTCGCTAGAAAGTTGGCACCGAGACCGATAATGCCATTGTTTCCCAAATGCAACACTACGGAGGTCGAAGTTCCTTCCACTAGTGCGCCTATGGCTCCGCCCCAGTCTATGTATGTTTATCCCAGAAACGCTCCAAGCACAGTTTTGATGGAAGCTCTGATAGTAGCTCCTGTGCCTAATCCCTTGGCTGTCGAGATGAACGAGATGAGAGAACATATGTGAGCCATGACTAATGAGTTAACTACTATGAAGCAACAATAATATAGTTATCAGAAGCCGACTTACCAGAGTTATCGGGGTGGAAAAGCTTCGTACCAATCAAATCAATGGCAGGATAAGTCATGTGGAAATACCTCGGCTCAACCAAGTAACCAGATAGTTTTGGTAACCTTGCTGATGCAGGCCGTTCATCCTAGTTTGAATAAGGAGCTAGTGGCTGGACAAAACAACTTAGCTGAAGACACCAATTCATGGTTCTTTCCTTGCAATGATGCACACATGCCAAGAAATTGTCCGCGGGGAAACTTGCAATAAAAGATCGCGGACCAACGTAGCCAAAGTGACACACTGGATCCTGACAACCAATCATACGCCTCTCAGAAGATGGACAATGCTATCCTTGCCACTCAAATGCAAGGGATGTCCATTCAATAGGAATCAGACATTGTTCCAGACCAGACTCTCTTTTTTTGGATGGAAGGAGAAGAGTCAGCATTTCCGAATGATATCCCAATGGATCAAGTGCCTCGAGTGCAATTGGACTACAACACGCATTCAAAGCATAGATTCACCAGAGATTTCTCAACCTTGCCTACCAATGCTTCATTGCAACCAGCGCCTAGCCCAACGACAGGCCTATTGCCAATCCCACCATAGTCTAAGGCAACAATTCCTAGCTCTCTGAGTCCACTTCCTCTGAAGATGAAGGCTCCATCGATCACTCCTGTTGTTGCGAAACAGTCGAACGCACTGGCTACGAAGCCAATGTCGATTGCAAAACCTAAAGAGCAAGCAATTGTGAATCACTAGTGGAAAGCACAGTTCAACGTGGTGGAACAACTGAAGAAGTCATTTGCCAATGCTTCTCTGTGGGATGTCCTAGCTATTTCGGAGCAGAAGGTATTATTACAAAAGGATTTTTCAAGAGAAGATGATGCGAAGGAACCTACTCAACCTAATGTCAAAGAGAAAGTATCCAGGCCTGACCTAGATAAAGTGCTAATAATTCAGCCAGAGGAAAAGCTTAAGTCCAGAAAGGAAAGTAAGCCTAAATGTAAGCCTTTCTTTCTGACACTTATTTTTGGTGATAACCTATTACATAATTGTATGATTGACTCTGGCATTAGCACCACTGTCATGCCAAAGCAAGTAGTTGATGCTTTGGGCTTAAAATAAGAGCCTCTGAACAAGGGATTCACGCAATTAGATGGAAATAAGGTTGATACCGTCGAGATAATCAAGGGATTACCTATGACTTTATTCACCTGCCCTAGTATCACTATAAATCAGGATACTATACTCATTGATATTCCTCCTTTATTTGGGATTTATTTATCCTGAGAGTTCACAACAAATGTCGGAGGATATCTAGCACTGGATTGGTCACACCTGATTCTGAGGACCAAACATGGAGCCAAGATGAAACTATTGTTGGAAACTTTGCATTCTGAACATGTTGCTAATGAGACCTTGTTCAATTTTGAAGTAGCACATACTTCAACACTCGGGAAGAAAGGTTCAATGTGGAATTTTTTGAAGAAGAGGAGGCTACTAGCTCCCTGACAGAAGACGAGGAAAATTTGTTGAAAGAGTTTATTGATATAGACCCTTTCGGGAATTACCATGCAACTAGCCTCAAAACCTATGTTATACATGAAGAGGGGCAGATTATGCCCAAAGTTACTAAGGATCCTAAAGGTGAACAATCTTCAGAAATATGGACTTTGTATTTCGATGGCACAAGATGTAGAGTGGGAGCTGGAGCGAAAATTTGTTTGATATCCCATTCCAAGGAAAAGACCTTTAGGTTGCATCGCTTCCAGTTCACATGTTCAAACAATGAAGCAGAATATGAGGGTCTTGTCCATGGTTTAAGCCTTGTGGAACAAATGGGTGCAAATCAAATAAGTGTGTTCGAAGATTTGGAGCTAGTGGTCAACCAAATTCGTGGAGGTTCTACTGCAAAGAATATCCGTATGAGATCTTATCGACATATAATTTGGGATCTGATTGAAAAATTTGAGGCATTCAATATTCAAGCTATTCCAAGGGAGATGAATTCTGAAGCTGACAAAATGGCGACTATCGGGGCTCAGTTCGAGCCGGTCTCCAAATTATTAAGAAATAAGCATTCAATGAAGGTGATTGTAAGACTTGCTATTCTAGATAACAATCAAGATTGGAAAGTGTTTGATAGCGATGCTCATATTGCATCATTCCTCCAATCATCTGGAGAATTCGCCAATCAGCTGCAACCGAAGATCGTTGAAGCTTATGGGAATCAAATTATCCAATTGAAATCCAATAAGCTTTTGAGAGGGCTAGTCACTCTGGAGAGCCTATTTGATCTTGATGATGTGATGAGAGATAAAAGGAAGCTCATGTATGACAATGGTGATTACACCGATTTTCATATCGGGTAAGACAAAAAGTTTAAGGTCGGAAAAGAAGTTTCTCAAAAGAATAAGGACATACTAAGGCATTTCTGTGAGGAATACTCGAGTGTAGTAGCCTGGTCATATGATGATCTTGAAGGATATGATCACGGGATCATCGAGCATACAGTTGAGTTGTCAGAAGATGCGAAGCTAGTTCGTCAAAGGCAGATACCCGTGAACCCAAAGATAGAGTCTCTCATGTCATAAGAGCTAAATAAGTTGATCGCATCCCAAATAGTGTTCCCGATCAAACACAACACTTGGGTGTCAAACCTGGTGCCAGTCCAGAAGAAAAATGGGGACATACGCCTATGCGTAGACTTCCGAGATTTGAATAGAGCATCTTTAAAGGATCATTATCCCCTACCTTCAATGGAGGTAATTTTGAAAACTGTAGCTGGCTTTGAAATGTTTTCAATGCTGGACGATTTTCTAGGCTACAACCAGATTCGAGTAAAGGAGGAGGACCAAGACAAGACAATATTCACCATGAAGTGGGGGACTTATGCATATGCTAAGATGCCTTTTGGGCTCTCAAACGTCGGAGCCACTTTTCAGAGAGCCATGGACATTTCTTTTAAGGATTTGATCCACAAGATTATACTCATCTACCTGGATGATTTGACAATATTTTCAAAATCTGCCAATGATCACTTTGATCATTTGGAGCTTGTTTCCTAGAAGTGCCAGGAATTCGAGATTTCTTTAAACCTGAAGAAATGTGTGTTCGAAGTTCCCCAGGGGAAGCTATTGGAATATGTTGTCCCTAAGGAAGGCATTGCCATTGATCCAGAAAGAGTTGATGCGATCCGAGAGCTTTTGTTACCTATCAACAAGAAGGGTGTGCAATCTTTCCTGGGTAAGGTCAACTTCATCAGTCGATTCATTGCAGATTTTGTAGGTGTTGTTCAACCTATTACCTTAATGCTAAAGAAGGAACAGATTTTCAAATGGACGGTGGAAGCCAAAAAATATTTTAAGCTTATAAAGGAGGCTATTTCCTTTGCTCTTATGTTGGTAAACCTCGACCTATCAAAATATTTTATTATGTATGTTTTTGGTGGTGGCAATATTATTGCCACGGTGCTTATGCAAAAGAATGACGAAGAGAAAAGGGAGTCCCCTATTGCTTTCTATTCACGAACCTTAAAATAGTACGAAGTAAAGTACAACTTTGTATAAAAGCAGACCTTTGCCATTGTTAAAGGGCTTAAGAAGTTCCGACATTTGATATCATATAACAAGGTGATTGTTTATGTACCGCATCCTAGTGTGCAGGAGGATATCATGGAGGGAGAAATCATAGAGAAAAGAGCTAATTGGATCACCAAGATCCTAGAATATGATATTGAAGTCAGACCTGTCAAGAATGTTAAAGGAAAGGGACTGTGTGAATATCTCATAGAAAATAGTGAAACAGTGACAAAATTTGAGGCTTTGAAACTTGTGTTTTTGAACCAAGAAAATTCTCAGGGTGATTGGCTAGAAGATAGAATAAACTTCATGCAAACAAAAAGGTATCCAATCAATCTACCTTCTTTCAAAAGGTGTTTCTATCATTTGCAAAATAGTAATTATATTCTCCTAGAGGGTGCCTTGTTTAAAAGAAATTTTAATGGTGTCCTGCTAAGGTGCGTAAATGAGGAACAGGCCAAGAAAATTTTAGATCAATATCACAATAGCTCGGTTGAAGGACATTTTTCTGCAAGGACCATGTCAATTAAAGTTATATGTGCTGGTTATTTTTGGCCAACACTCTTCAATGATGCGTTCTTACTGATTAGGTCTTGCAATGAATGCTAGTTTCACGTTGGAAGGAGAAATAATGTTGCTATGCCATTAATGCCTATAGTAGTAGAAGAACCTTTTGCTCAATGGGGCTTAGATTTCATTGGGATGATTAACCCTTTCTCCTCAGCCGGACATAAGTGGATATTGACAACTACGGATTACTTCACCAGGTGGGCAGAGGCAGTACCATTAAAAAATGCCACAAAGATGGAAATTATTAATTTCCTAGAGGAATTGGTAGCTAGGTTTGGCTCGCCTAAAACAATCATTTCTGATAATGCTAAAGCATTCCTCGGCTCAAAGATGAGCCAGTTTGCATTAAAGCATGGGGTTTTCTTGAAAACCTCTTCTAATTATTAACCCCTAGGGGAACGACCTCACAGAGTCTACTAACAAAAACCTCATCAGGTTACTAAAAAAAATAGGCTTAGAACGCTAGAAAGAATGGCATAGGAACCTCCAGACAACACTGTGGGTAGACCAAATCATGCCCAAGAAAATACTAAGGACATCCCCCCATGAGATGGTGTACAGAAAGGAGGCATTACTGCCTATTGCCATGGAAATTCCTGCCTTGCAGTTGCTTAAATCTCTTGAAATTGAACAAAACAGAGCAATGGAGGTGCAGTTTTCCGAGCTACTCGAGGTTCAAGAAAAAAGAGAGCGCGCCCTTGAGGCGATGAACAACTGCCAACAAGTGGTAAAGAAATGGTTTGACAAAAGGGCATTGGATCAAGGGTTACAATGCGGGGATTTAGTGCTCAAGTTTAATGAGTGCGGAGCAAAGCTCGGTTAGCATAGCAAGTTCGATAGCCTCTGGGAAGGATCTTTCAAAATTACCCAGTGCAAATAGTTCAACTCTTTTGAGTTGGAACACGAAGAAGGTAATGCTCTCAGTATTCTAGTTAATGGAGTACATCTTAAAAGATTTTATTAATTCTGCCTATGTGAAGGCCATGTAAATTGTAGATATGTAATTATTTTTTCCTGTTTTAAGGTTTGGATATTCTCAGTGCTTTGCAATAACAACAATGGTATAGGAAAATAGAAGAAAATATTGTAAATGGGCTAAGATTTTTGAAAAGACATATATTATATTCATAAGAGCCAAAAATTTACATTATATTTGGGGGGCCAGAGGCCTTGTATCAATATTTACATATGTCCGCTATAGAGAGAAACTTGTAAGGTAAAAAGAGAAAAATGGGGTTTATCTTCATTCTCAAGTTATAAGTGGGAAGGGCCAGTAATCGCAGCAGTAGGTGGCTCAAGATCGGGAAACACCATTCTTTCAAAATCTTCGTACCACTGAATATTTTGGAATGGTTCAATGTAGTGCACACGCATAAGGAAGTAGCAGCTGGCGCGGACCTTGGCATGATTCTCCTCATGAGTCTCTAGATCGAAGCCGAAGAGGAAGGGCCTGGTTGGAACAATTACTCCATGCAGTTACTGTAGGCGAATGTTGCGAACCAAGGGAATCCCATGATCAAATTGAGCTATGTGCACAATTTTCTCCATGCGTCTGAGGTAGCGTTGAGGGAAGACCCGCTTTGTCAGCTTTAAGATTTTGCGTTTGGAAATGCTAATGTCCAGGAACGAGGCGAAAAAGTGGGAGCAAATGCTAGTATTCACCCGGACTGCTCCTCATACTCCACACAATCTTTCCCCAGGACCCACTTGATTTCCTTCACATACAACAGGTTCTTCACACCTGTCATGTGCTTTAAGCACCTGCATCTAATTTTTCCTAAGAAGGTAGCTTGAGTCTTCTTGCAAACAAGCCTTACTGGTGTTTCCATGCTGTTTACTTTTCTGGCTAGAAAAATGCAATTGCTAAATAAATACAGAAATATTGCTAAGCTAAAAATGCTAGAAAATTTTGTGATTTACTATTGCTACCAAGGGTCTTATTTATAGATTGGCTAAGGTTCACTAGCTGAGGAATGCCATAATTATGACTGAGCCAAAGTGTGTCACATTGCCTTGGTTTTCAGTAATACGATGTGTGAGGTGATGGAAATATGTAGGTACAGTTGCAACTTGTTTGGTTAAGTTGCCACATTCATTAGAGATAGGCCAGGTGTCTACACAAATCCTTGCTATCATCCCATCTGAATCAAGGAAAAATCATTTGGAAAGGCTGTTGGGCAACGCGTCCAGGTACGTTCAATGAAATTAGTAAATGCATAAAGCTTGCAAAAGTATTTTGTAGGGTTGCCTTGGTTTGTCTTTCAAGAAAAATCAAGCTCTGTTACATGCGAGAGGCCGTCTCTTAAATATTGAGAGCAATGTGGCTGGTTGGCGATTCTTTTACACGTAAGAAAGGCTAGCGATGCATAATGGCAACTTGGTATGAATGACTATCATGTACTCTTTTCAGTCACTTTTCTTGAGGATCGAAAAGGTAGGTTAAGGCATGTAGAAACACATTTATTGCAAGGAGTTACCTAAGAATTAAACAACTAAGGCATTCAGAGAAGGAAGGAAAATTTTCAAGTTGAGCTAAGCCGTTTGCGAAAGTTTGTAGAAAATCTCTTGCGAATACCAAAAATGGCTAAAATGGCAGAGAACTCAACATAGACCTTGGCTCCAGCAAGTCTAAGCGAGCAAATGAGAAGGGTGCCCTGCGTGCAGCTCTACGACCAAGAGTCTTATGCTACTCTTGGCATCCCCACAAAGCCTTGTTGGCCATTCACCCATCCGGTGGACCAAAGAATACTAAACGCAATTCCTCACAAAGATCAGACTTTGGTCACGAAGGATTGGGATAACGTCTTTGATCCTGAGCTATCCCACAATCCTAAGAGCCTTCGGGAAGCCACATGTGAAAAAATGAAGCATGTAGCAGACCAATATAACAAGCGCTTGTGGTTCTGTGGGCTTCCATAATACATGGTTCCTTTGGTGCACCCATGCCTGGAAATTGTGGGAGCATGCGCGACATGCTTTGACATAGATACTGGAGTAATCAGCGGAAATTTTTTTAGGGTAGTCATTAGCCCTGAAGCTATTCAAGATATGTTGTGTGTCTCGCTTCCCTTGACTTGAGAGGTTGAGATTTTTGATGTAAAAAGAATGCAACAAAAGTGGGGAGGGATCTAGAAGGCACAACCATTTTATCGCTTGGAGATTAATCAGCCGACAAGCAATTCGACACCACCCAAATTCCCTTTTGTTTTGAAGGCCCTAAAAGGTGTGTCTTCCTCTATTGCTTCCATGTTGGCGATGGTGTGTGGTTTGGATATAGACAAACACGTTTTTGAGTTTCAAATGTGCCTCAGCTTTATGCTGAAGAAGAATCATGAGGCTCCGCTCCTAGATTTTTCTTGATTCATCAATGACGGGATTTGGTAGTAGCTGTGGGAATTCCAGGTCAGCTCTAGGTTCAGGTATCCCTCCTACCTAGCCTACTTGGTTTTACATCAGAATCCAAATTATTTTTCAACATTTATGTCTTCAGCCATTTTTGACGAGGACGGATTGAGAAGGCCAGTCTCGACATGGACTCTTGTCATGTGAAAAACTTTTGATTTCTATGCATTTTTGGATTTGTTCCTAGCCCCAACTCCGTGGGCTTTGGATGGAGCTGATATTAATATGACCGAACACATATCGCCTTGACAGAAGTCCTGGTTGGGGAAGTTGGAACTGCCCTGTGATTAGTTCTTTAGGGTGGATTTCACCATACTCTGCATACCAAGCTTCATTCGGGAACCCTTCTGGCTTCCCCATTTTCTTTCTAACAGAGTGCTGGCCCTTGAGGCAATGAGGCAACTATGCACCATTGACAATGATTAATAGGGGGAAAAAACTTAACTTCCCATTTGCTATTGCCAATCATGTTTGGATCCGTGTCGCTGATCAAGAAGAGAACTTTGAAGATTGATACTTCGGGGATTCTACTTTCTAAGTTGGGTCATCTCGGGTTGGTATTGATAGATACCTGACATTACAACTTGGACAATAATTTATCTGAGGTCGACATCAAAGTCCCACATTCGCCTCAACCATTTTGGGAGCTTCAGAGAAATGCTGAAGAGGGTAATTCAAGTGGATATGTAGGCCTTGAGTATTTGCCTACTGAGGATAATCATCAGCCGTGGCTGAAATTTTAATTCATCATGGGGAAGGCCAACCCAAAGCAGAAAATCAACCCATCCTTGTGCACCCAATTGACTAAGCTCAATTGGACGTCTGAGAAGATTCGAGACTTCTAGATATATAGGCAAGAGATTCTGGCAACTGGAAAGCTTCATGAAGAGGTAGCTCTTGATGAAAGATTTGATGATATTTAGGAAAATGAGCATCCGAACATTGAAAGATCTCTGAATCGTTCAACATCTGTGTAGCATTACAAAAATGAAGAGATTTCCACAGAGCCTAGAGAGGAAGTAACTCAAAATCCCCCCATCATTTTTGAGAATCCAATGCATGAGAGAGATACTGGTAAATAACCTGCACAAGAAGAGGATCCACACATGCAAGCATCAACACCATCCAAATCCTCTAAATCAACACAGAAGCGGGCAAGGACTACCAGTGGTCGGAGGCAGGTCATTCTTGACCTTGATGATTCTCCAGAGGAATAACGACAATGAACCAGAGATGGTGGGGAGGAAGAGCAGTTGATGAAGGAAGCGATCGAGATGTCTACAGCTCCGCATGAGCCTCAGGTAACTTTTCATCCCTCTTCTCTCTCTTCTATGTCTCTGGTTTCTTCCTCGTCAGCCCCTGCTTTTTCATCTACGCCAGTTTTCTCTGCCACTGGATTTCTCGAGCAATCCAGTCTTGCCCCTCCTGGTTTCCCACCTTTATCTTCTGCTTTCCATCCCTTTCTCGAAACATAATTCAAAGTAAGTACTGGGCTCATGGGCCAACAATTTTTATCTCCAAGGCCTAGCCCTATGGTTGGTGCATCTCCAGTTTTCCCTTACACCTCGTTTCCATCTCCTCTGAGTGGCCAATTCATTCCGCCATTCTCCCTAGCTATTATAATGAGACCCAACAAGACTTCTGATGCATTGAGTATGTTGTCTTTCCCATTGGCCATCCCATAGGAGTACCCTTTTGTTGGTGGCCTGGGTATCCCTACCCAAGAATATGTCTCATAGGTTGATGCAAACAAGAGCGTCCGTGCTAACCAGATTAATAAAAGAAGAGAAAAAGATGCAACCAGGTAGGCGGAGCCCCACTTGCAAACCATATTCAATGAAAGTCAGAATTACTTGATGTTTGCAAAAATCAGTCCTAATGTGATTAAAATGGTAGGAGAAATGCTACCGAGTGACTATTCCGTGAATGCTGTCGGGCTAGACTTGCACTGTCGGGCTAGACTTGCAGCAGGCTTGCCCATGAGATAAAGTTGAGCTGATGGAGGAGACCCAAAAAATAGTGACTATTGATTATGTCAAGCTTAACCGCTAGATAAAGAAAAAGGATGATCAGATAGCAGAGCTCAAGGGCAAGGTTGACATTTGGGTAAATAAGTTTAAAGCCCAAAAGAATGAAATAAAGCAATTGGAGAAGAAGAGGAGTGCCTTCAAAAATCAAATCAAGGAATTGCAAAATTTGAGCATGGAGATTGTTCCAATCCTCCAACAGGAGGTTGAGCTAAGCTGAGCAAGTGAAGAAAAACTCTGTGCTGTGTCTGAGTAGCTAAGCGAAGGAATGAAGGAGCTTCGGCGAAGCACGGATGCTAAGGCCAGTGAAATGAATGCTATTGTAGAGTTGGAAACTCAAAAAGAAAAATGGGCTGAATTGGCCCTAGAAGACATGGAAAAAGAGGTTTCCACGCTGAGGGAGCAGGTGTCCACATTGGACATAAACTTGTCAGAGCTGAAGGCAAATTTGAGCAGTAGAGAGGTAGAATTGGCTGCCCTAAAGGCTCAACCTCTTGCGTCCCATATGAGCTCATTGATAATTTCCAAAGAGTTGTATGCCTCATATTGGGACAAGGTGAAGGCATTGTGCCTTACTCTTCAGCCAACCTTGAAATTTATGGTGCAAGCGACTAGCCTTTGCGGAACAATGAGTGAATCAATACAACAGGTCCAAGAATTAACTTCTAACAAGGTTCCAGGGGCTAGGATTTTATTGGGCAAGTTGTATACTACTTTCGATGAAGTTTTGAGTAGCGTGGGCATTGATGGCTGAAAAACAACAGCCATGGGCATCAATATCCTCATCTCTATGCATGAGGCCGTTCAACGGGTAGCAAAATGTAGGTCTCGGTTGAACCAGGTTACCAGCGATATGCGAGCAAAAATTTCCCGTTTGACTTAGAGAGGCCTTCCCTCGCCCTTCATTACAGATTAGGCGGTAGCGGGTGTGGAGCACATGGTTGCAATGATCGAAGAGAAGAAGAAGGACCTTTTTGTCTTCCAATCTTTTGATCAATCTCCGACCATTGGAGAAATAGAGGGAATCATGCATCAGCTGACACAACTCTTCTTCCAATTGGAATTAGAGACAAAAGTATCGGGTGGATTGCCTTTCAAGGCAATCATCGATCTCAGGCTAGCTCATGAGAATCTGCGAGCTCTCTTTGCACTATCAAATAAAGTCTGGACCAGTCTGCAGGCCGCCCTCTTGAGGTTGTGAGCAGTTTTGGGATACTGAACTAAAGTTTATGGGGTTCTTCATTCTGCGAGCAAAATTTCCCTATGAGTCGCCAAACTGTTCAACAAAAAATTACTAAATCCTTTGTGGTTTTATTTTTAGCTTTGTGGCTGTGCCTTCCTTTACAAATGCTCACTGCCCTTGGAGCGCTCTGTGTGGCTGCCTCACAAAGCTTTCTACTCTTTACATCGCTTCACTTTTTTTCGGTCTCTATCTACGTGCCGCATGGCTTTCTCTGTCTGCTTTCCGAGTTGGGCCTACCTTATACTTTATCTTTCTTAGATGGCTCCGCGTGGCTCCCTCTCAGAGATTTTTGCTAGGAATTTCTTCAACTTTCTTTCGGGCTCCATTTGAGCGACATGTGGCGGTTGTTGTTGCGCTAATTACCTTGGAATTTCTGCTGGACCTTTTTGTCCTCGCCTGCTGCCGTGTTTCTTGCTATGGCACCAAGTGTTCTCACCTATTGTTGCATTGTTTTTTGTTCCATGTCGTGGCTTTGCTGGCATCCTCTTGGCCGGTTGATGTTCATTGTGGCGGCTCGAGGTGATCTGGGCCATCGGTATTTGCTCACATTTTCTTTTCTCTTGGTGTGTTTTTAGGCGGTGGGTTGGCCTATAATACGACCATGTTTCTTTTTTATTAAAGGTTGGTTAAGTTTGCAAAAACTTGCGAGCACTGGGAAGAAGGCCTTTGTAATAACTTTATTGAATTTTAAGACTCTAGACTGTGCCAAATGGTTTCGGCCTTTCTGTTTGTTTATGCATTTAATGAGACTATTGGTCTGTGCCACTATCTTCTTTTATTGTATGAATGCCTATTCTTCAGCTTTATGTAATTTTTCATAACTCAATAAATACAGATCATGTTCACTTCAACTCTTTTGTGTTAGCTAAAAGTTATGCTAAAATTATGTTATGCAAAATAGAAGGTACTCTTACGTTTCAAGTGATTTTGAGAAAATTAGTTTAACTAACAACAATTTAGTGGTTTGGGCCTTTGCATTTTGCACCGTACTCTAGTAAATTTGTCTAAGACTTTGGCGCATCGCCTGTAGTGTAAATATTTACATTCATGCTATCTTCCTCACCTTTTACTCCCCCCACTAAATGAAGAGCCAGATTTGGTAAAATCCCGGAGGTCAGTTAGCTAGTGTACAATGTCCCCCATTAGCTAAGTTTCCCATGAGATTGTTGCTAAATGCAAAATTCTGCATCAACAATAACTTTAACATAAAAATGGTGCTTAAAGAGATTCTGAGCAGTACAATGATATTTTAATATAGCAGACTTGTTTGTGCCAACATCTGGAAATAGACAACAACACAACATAAATCCTACAAGAGCCTTTTCACCTACACAAAGAAAAACTACTTCCATACAAAAATGAAATGTTTTTCTATAGGAAAAAACCCTTTTTTTCCTATAGTTATGTGGAGCTTTAGGGGAAAACCTATTAACAAATGTCATGTACATTATAGGTGTGAAAAATGTTTTAAAATCACCGTATTTACATCCCTCATATACATTAAACATTTGGGTGAAAAAAGGACAACAAAAATATTAACTGGAAACCAAACTTGGGTAGTGGAGATTGCAATGTGTCTTCCTCAACCTGTTGTGCTAGCATTAAGAATTAATGCTTTCAATCTCCCCCTTAATGATTGATGTGAAAACACCCATCATTTTCCTTGATCTTTCAAAAATCTCTTTTGAAACTGCTTTGGTTAGTATATCAACAATTTGATCACTGGTTTTGCAAAACTTCAACTCAATCTGTCCCTTAGCCACAAGTTTCCTAATAAAGTGATATTTGATATCAATATATTTTGTTCTACTATGAAAGACATGATTTTTACTAATGGCAATTGTTGAGTTATTGTCACAGTATAACACTATTGGCATATTTTAAAAATAAAAATAAAAATCTGTTAAGACTCTTTTTAGCCATACTGCTTGGTAGGAAGCTAAAGTTGCAACAATTTACTCAGCTTCAATTTAAGACAAAGAGATCGAAGATTGATTTTTTGAAGACCAAGAAATGGCACCTGAACCCAAGGAGAATACATAACTTGAAGTTCTTTTTCTGTCATCAATAGAACCAACCCAATCACTATCTGTAAATCCAATTAAACCAAAATCATTCACAAGATCATACCAAATACCAAAATTAGTTGTACCCCGAACATATCTCATAACTCTTTTCAATGCACAAAAATGCATCTTGCTTGGATTTTGCATGAACCTTGAAAGCAAACTAATAACAAACATGATATCTGGTCTAGTAGTTGTTAAGTACATAAGGCTACCAACCAAACTCATGTACAATGTTTCATCTAATTTTTCAAACCCATCATCCTTAACCAAATTTTCACTCATGTTCAAAGGTGTATTCATCATTTTTCAATTCTTCATCTTGAATTTATCAAGAAAATCATTGAAATATTTACCTTGTGAAACGAAAATTCCATCATTTTGTTTTTGTACCTCTATCCCAAGGAAATAATGCATTAAACCCAAATCTGTCATTTCAAATTCAGACTTCATTGCATGTCTAAACTCATCCATTAACTCTTCACTATTCCTTGTGTATATTAAATCATCTACATATATACATATGATTAGAAAATCACTTGAACTCCGATATTTCACATATAAAGTGGGATCACTTTCACTCTTTTTGAAACTATTATTTTGAAAGTAATTATTTATCCTATTGTATCAGGCCCTAGGCACTTGCTTGAGCCCATAAAGTGCCTTTTTTAACCTGTAAACCTTTTGTTCTTGTCTTGCAACTCCATAACCAAGTGGTTGTTCTACAAAAACTTCTTCATTAAAATAACCATTCAAAAATGTTGATTTAACATCAAATTGATAAACTTTCCACCTATGTTGGGCAACTAATGATAAAACAGTCCTGATGGTATCTAATCTAGCAACTGGAGAAAAAGTTTCAATGTAGTCAATACCTCGCTGTTGAGAAAAACTTTTGCCACCAATCTTTCTTTATGCCTTTCAATAGACCCATCAACTTTATATTTAGTTTTGTAAATCCATTTTAGCCCAATAACATCTTTTTCAGGTGGAAGGTCAGCTAGTTCCCATGTTTCATTTTTTTTCAATTGAAGCAATTTCTTCATTCATGGCTTTAACCCACACTTCATGTTTTATTTCCTCCTCAAATCATCTTGGTTCAACTTGAATATGAGATAATAAAGAAAAATTTATAGTTGCATCAAGACTAGTGGTGCCTTCATAGATTTCTATAAGACTTTTTACCTTTCTTGGAGGACTAGAGCTTGGACTAGGCGGAGAAGGTGGTGTTCTTAGAGAGGATGGTGCTGTAGGAATTGAGTTGTTGTTTGTACCATGAGAAGATGGGACATCAAGTTCTAAATCAATGATATTTTTCTTTTCTTTATTAAAATTTTCAGTCCATTGCCAAGCTTCACTTTCAACAAGGATAACATCTCTACTAACAATCAATTTTTCACTTACTAGATTATACAAACGATAACCCTTTGTTTCCTCACAATACCCAATGAAGATGCATTTATCACTCTTGTCATCAAAATTTTTCCTTTTTTGCTCAGGTATGTGAGCATAAGCAATACATCCAAACACTCTTAAGTGTGCAACCCTAGGTTTTCTCCCACACCATGCCTCATAGGGTGTCATAGTTTTTACACTTTTGGTTTGACACCTATTCAACAAATAAACTAATGTAGCTACAACTTCAACCAAAAAATTATTTAGCAAACCTTTGACTTTCAACATGCTTCTAGCCATTTCCACAATGGTGTAGTTTTTAAGTTCAAAAACTCCATTTTGTTGAGGAGTATAACTTGTAGTCAATTGCCTTTGAATTCCATTAGTTTTGCAAAAATCTTGAAACTCATTAGAGGTGAATTATCCCCCTCTATTTGAATGTAGCACTTTAACAGGATAACCAATTTTTTTTCCACACTAGCCTTGAACTGCTAAAACTTGCTAAGAGGTTTTGATTTCTCTTTAATTGAATAAACCCAAGTCCTTCTGCTGAAATCATCCACAAAGATTAAAATATATTTTTTCTTACTAAGAGACAATGCCTGCATTGGACCACAAATGTCAGTATGCACCAATTAAAGAGGCACTTTTGCTCTCCAAGCTCTTCCTACTGGGAAAGAATCTTGATGTTGTTTGCCAATACTGTAACCCTCACATACTTCATCATCATGAGAAATGAATGGCAAGCCTTTCACCATATTCTTTTGAGAGATTAATTTAAGTCCTCTAAAATTTAAATGCCATATCTAGTGTGCCATAACCAAGATTGGTCCTTGTAATTGGTTCTAAGGACTGGAGTTTCACTATATGCAAGTGTTAAAGGAAA
The DNA here is from genome assembly GCA_007115665.2 of Sequoiadendron giganteum. Taxonomy (NCBI): domain Eukaryota; kingdom Viridiplantae; phylum Streptophyta; class Pinopsida; order Cupressales; family Cupressaceae; genus Sequoiadendron; species Sequoiadendron giganteum. Next base: position 78,686,712 of record CM021106.1, on the reverse strand, counting down.
TATCCTATTTTGCAACATTCCAAATTTTTCCACTATTTGATTAATTTTCCTTTTGTCACAAATGACACACTCATTGTCGTCAAATGTTGTTGAATAGCCCTTTTCAACAAGTTGTGTGCTAGTCCAGGAACATACAAAACATCATTGATATACCTTTCCTGACCTTTCTTTTCTTTGACAATAATAGTTCCTTTACCTGCAACTTCAACTTCTTTATCATCACCAAGTCTCACCTGTGTTCTAAAGGACTCATCCATAGATACAAAAATATTTTTATTTCCTATCATGTGGCTAATGCAACCACTATCCAAAATCCATACTATTTCTGAGCCTTCCTTTATGACATTGCAAGCAAGGAACAAGCTAGTATCTGACTGTCCTCCTTTCTCTTCAAAAAAATGTGTAGGTTGTTTGTTCTTTTTCGAGAAATCTCTTTCAAAATGCCCAATTTTTTTGCAATAGTGGCACTATACATGTGATTTATCATAACTTGAATTGGATTTTTGACCATCACTAGAGGTTCTTCCTCCAAAATAATTTCTACTTTGCCCAGCACTAGTGCCTTTATTGAAATAATTGGTTCTTCCTCTTCCTCTAAACTTCCCTACATTCCTATGAGATGTCTCTTCTAACCCTTTTTCCTTTTTATTTGAGATATTTATCTTGGTTTGGAAGGCCCGTTCAATTGGTTTTTCCAACATACCTATTTAATCCTTGTTTATGGGTTTGAAGAGACCCCATGAGCTCATTTACAAAGAGAAGAGATAAATCTTTTGACTCCTCAATAGCAACTACTACAGGATCAAATTTTTGAGGGAGACGTCTCAAGATTTTTTCCACAATCTTTTGATCTACCAGAATTTCACCATAGGATCTAATCTGATTGACTAGACCCATAACCCAAGTAAAGAACTCTTGCATAGATTTTGACTCTTTCATAGTGAAGTTTTCAAAGTCTTTCTCAGAAGTTTAATTGTTTTCACTTTAACTGTTCCTTGATAAACATTCTACAACAAATCCCAAGCTTGTTTGGATTTAGTAGTTGCAACAATTCTAGGAAAAAATGACTCATGGATAGCCTGTTGAATAACAAATAGGGCTTTTGAATCTTTTTTCTTGTTTTACTTTAATTGATCTCTTTGTGCTTGAGTTAAGGCCGCAAGAGCTTGAGCATCTGTAGGCTCTGTAAACTCTTGTTCTACCAACTCCCACAAATCTTGGGATATGAATAAAGTTCTCATTTTTATACTCCAAAAATAAAAATTTCTCCTTTAAACATAGGGATTCGAGGATGGGTTAAACTTGAACCATTAGCTACCATTCTTAAAATTTAAATTCTCACAAAATCCTCACAAACATTTCACTTCTATGCTAAGAAGAAACCCACCTAACTTTGGACTACTCTCAAAGCACATACAAAATTCTAATTTCCTGATGCTCTGATACCACTGTTGGTTTTAAGAGGAGAATCCACTCTTAGGTATGTAACATTTCAACACAATAATTTCATATACAAAGTGGATTTTTAATATGAATAACAAAAACATAGCATTTCATTGCTTCAACAATATCAAATCATTGATTCATTGAAAAACATTAAACAGGTGTTACATTGCTCATTGAGTTTTTCAAATAGTATTGCTAACAAGCCAATGGGATGAAAATAACTACATTTACTAGATATATTGCACAGTCAAGTGAAAAAAAACAAATTGCATTATATTAACACATTTGTCTAGTAGTGACTTTAACATAAAAACGGTGCTTAAAGAGATTCTGACCAGTACAATTATATTTAAATATAGTAGACTTGTTTGTGCCAGTATCTAGAAATAGACAACAAAACAACATAAATCCTATAGGAGCCTTTTCACCTACACAGAGCAAAACTGCTTCCATACAAAAATGAAATGTTTTTCTATAGTAAAAAAACCCTGTTTTCCTACAGTTACGTGGAGCTTTAGGGGAAAATCTATTAACAAATGTCATGTACATTACAAGTGTACAAAATGTTTTAAAATCACCGTATTTATATACCTCATATACATTAAAAATTTTGGTGAAAAAGGACAACAAAAATATTAATTGGCAACTGAACTTGGATGGTGCAAACTGCAACGTGTCTTCCTCAACCTATTGTGCTAGCATTAAGCATTAATACTTTCAACATCTAGTAAAGAAGGGAGCCAAAACCATATAATATTTGTGAGTAAGAATTTATGTAGCAGGCACATATTATTCTTCTCATATGGAAAATCATTTTAAGTGTTTGATGCATTGTGGCTATGTACCAAAACTATATATTTCCATGAAGCATCACCTGAAAGTTACAAAGCCTCCTCTACATAACTGTGCTAAAGATTAAGCGAATCTACCCTAATTCGACAATGGTTTAAGTTTGATTAGCCTATTCAAAGCATAACGATATAAGAAGATGGGATATCAATAAGAGTTGAATGAGAAGGGCAGGGTTGGAGAGACTGTGGGGCCTACTAGGAAGAGATTGGATGCTCAAGAACATCTTATAGAAGGTAAAATAATTTCACAAAATCAACCAAAGTGTAAAATAATTTCAGAGTTTTGCATTCTCTAGCAACTTGTAGCCGCCACAAACAACTTCGAGGAAGCAGAGCTTCTCAAAATTGGTGGGTTTAGGAGCGTCTACAGAGGAAACCTTAGCACTAGTGGGAACCAAAAGGCGACGTTTGTAGTGATGATTTTTTTTTTAGTTGTGTGAAGGCTGGTTAGTTTTTAAATGAAATGAACCAAAACCAATCTCCCAGTGACTGTTGCTTCAATCTATTCATAATAAGTGATTAAAAAGTGTTCAAGAAAAAGAAATGGTTTTTTGCTAGTCGTTACAGAGTGGGATTATCTCCCAATTATACACAATATCAGATGCTATAATTTCATTTTAAACATTACATGTACAAGCTTTAATTTTAGGTGTTATTTTAGGATTGCCGGTGAATATTAGATGTTGTAACCACCACTTCCAACACAACATTATTTTAGGATTGCTGGCGAATATCAAACTGGTAGGTGCACGCCATTTTTAACTTGAATCATTTTTCTTTACACAGGTTCTTTTCACCCCTGGTGTGATTGTAGAACGCCTCTTGGCGTAACAATTAATAATAAATGTAAAATAATGGAATGAAATAAACTTAGATAAATCTAGAGTTTTTCTTAAAGAAATTAAGTATTATTTGATTATGAAATATTTGCATACAAACTTAAAACATAGAACAATTGAAATGAAAAAAGAAAGTTGCCATCAAATTGACAACAAATGGAAATAAAATGTTCTCATCCAGTTGTCAAACCAATATTTATCTAGATTTTGTGTGATAAGCAAGATTTTGGAGACTTTTACCTAATATTTTGGAGGCTTTTACCATTAAACGGTAGTCGGTTTACCATTAAACGATAACTAAAACTTGTTTTCCAATGACTAATAGTGATTTGCAGGTATGAGACTTGTTTCAAGCTCAAATCTCACACTCTACGTAGCTTATCAACTAAATATATTTTATTAGGATTCATATTTAATGAAATTTATATATTATAGGTCAAATAAGGATCAATGAGTTCAACTAGAAACTACACATCAATTAGTTTATGGAAAATCTTGTAAACTAAAAATAAACTATATAGTTGAATCATGATAATAATTTAATATATTATGAAATACATCTTTTTTATTTGTCAATAAAAATATTTGTCAATTTTTAGGAACATTTGCAAGTAGATGGATTTATAGATTTTATAGTAGTAGGCGAGCTTGAAACTTTAAGCCCATAAATTTTAGAACAATGATGATCCAATGTAAATCTACAAATAAAAGACCAAAAAAATGGTTAACAAAAGAAAAATAGTCATCAGCTATTATCCCAAAATTTATTTATCTAAATTTAAAATTTAGACACGTGACATGTGGTAAAAAAATACCTTAATTTGGAGATTTTTTTTACCTCGCCCCAAAAAGAGTTATACAAAATCTAAGATTTAAAAAGTAGCGGCTCTTATTTCTCAGATAATACTCTAATTTATTATGTAATTTTTTTCATCACATGGGACCTCATGCTCCATTAAATTAGATCCTAAATCCCCCTTTAGGGAACTTATTCCTAAGGTTATGGTTTTGTGGAGGGGATTTGCTAGATTTATATAAGGGTCATGTTAGAACTATAAAAATTTGAAAAAAATCTCATTGGCCATTCATGCTCATTATTTTCCCAAAGAGTCCTAAATTTTTCTTCACATAGCATACTCACCAAGGTCCGGGTCAATTTTTATCATATGATCACATCAAATTTATCTAACCCTAAAATTTTTGATATATGAAACATATCGGCATAAGATAATGTAGGTCTCACCAATAGTAATACACATCTCTTTCAATATATCAGAAAGAAATCAGTTGTGTCATGTTGATGAGGACATATGTCGGGAGTACATGGGTTCACAGTTCCTATCAGCAAGACAATGGCTATCGACATGACGGTGTGAGGTCATATTGAGTTTATATCTATCCCACCGCTCAAAGCATAAGAACATGTATCGGCCAAATTGGAGTCATCAGAGTGAGGTTCCAAAAGACAACCTGAGACCTCACTGGTCTTGTTGATAAAGCAAAGGAGGACTCATTCGATGAGACAATGATGCTGGGAAGAGTTCGAGGAGTCTTGCCGACCTCCCGTGTTATACCGATAGGATTGGGCGTGATAACATGTATGGAGATAAAAATTGTTGGAGGAAAAATGTGTGTGGTCTCACTGAAGAAAATATGTATCAGTAAGATAAGCCTTAGCAGGGAGATCTAAGGAAAGTCATGATGAGAATAATTCCATCGACAGGACAATTAATTTGTCTCGGCGATTTGAGTTGACAAAAAGAATATCTCGGTGAGACAAAGAACCTTTGGAATAAAGCAAAGAATTGTTGGCCTGATTTTTTAGGTCATGGCGATAGGTTTTCCTCAGTGGGAGTCATGGTGATATAAGAAACTAAAAGGAAAACTATCGGGGAGATGGTGCAGGAGCACCTAGGTTACCATAGCTTGTCTAGAAGGTCATGTTTGGGCAACTTGTTTAGGCCAATTTATCTATCTCTTCATGTTCATTAGGTTTGTGCCTTAATGGAATTTGTGATCAGCTGTTGAATTGTTGAAGGTCATGTTGACCAAAGCATAGGCTTAAAGGTTTTTTCTCAAGCAAGGTTGAGGCCCTTTTAGACCCTTTTAGGTGTTTCTTTTCTAAATTTTTGAAAATAAAGCTTAATGAAAGCTACAAGTGGCCTAGGAGTGACCTAAGGAGACGTAACTAATTTAGAGACCCTATTTAAGGGTGCTCTCGAGATGAGAGCAAGGTTGGAAGCATTTGGATTATTTGAAAATTTGAAATTCAAGTGAGAAGAATTGTGATAATGTGAGAGTTTTTTGATATTTTCTTAGAAGTAGTGCTTTAATGGATTGAATGTGATATTGTAGTTAGTGTAGGATGTAGAGGAGTTTTCCTTCAAGCTTTGTGTGGCATTAAATTGTTAGTTTTTTCAATTTCCAAGCATTGTTCGTAGATAGTTGGTTTTCTTACAATTGTTGATCTGACAGGCAGTTTGAGAAGAATGGAGGTTTAGATCACATTCCCACTGTACATATTGTATGGATCTTTGGGAATTGTGACTAGACTCCATGAATATATATATGGTAGGATTATGAGTATTTGGTAGCATTGGAAATACCATGGAAGTCTTCTTCTAGGCAAGCCAGGAAGTGTCCGGCTAGGGAAGACAAGAAGTGCATACCACTTGATTTGCAGGGGTGTCCATTTCCTGTCAAATCACAGTGTGGAGAGGGAAAGTATGAGCCTTTCCAAAACATATAATAGTGGAGGAAGCTCCATTAATCCATCTGTTGAAAGGAACCTCTAACAGTTGCAGGGAGGTCAGGAAGAGGGCTTAAAAGAGCCTAATTTTGCCAAATTGAGGGTTAAGCCTGTGTACAGACAGTTGATGGTTAAGACCCCTAAAATCTTTGAGTGGTGGGAATATGGACCAGGAACCCCAAGGAAATATTGAGAGTTCTTTTGGAAACTTTGGAGAACTAACTTGATTTCTCGAAGAAGGAGGCCTAATTGGGGCTTAGAGGGCTAGTAGCCTTAAAACCTTAAATGAGGGTTTTGGTGGAAGCGATCAGAAAATGGAGTTGGGTGGACCCTCAAGAACCATAGTGGGATGGATTGAAACTATTAGAAACACCTCCACACCCCTGCATAGACAAGTTCTATATTTTGGAGAATGTTAGCCTTTAGGGTGGCTTAAGGGCTAAGGGAAGAATTGAAAAAATTGCACCAAGGTTGACTTGGTAGGTAGAGTTGGGATGGTAGTTGGGATGGAAAGGAGAACCAGGGAATCCTAAACAAGAAAAAGGTCCTATAAGTTAAGGTGGTGGAGTGAGACACCATAGAGGTCTTCCAGGTAAGACCTAGAGCAAGAATCAATGATTGATTCCTCCAACCTCCCTATCAGGAGACTTGAGGTGTTGGGGGAGCTACAAGATGTCTTAGCGGGTATGTGAACATTGAACAGAAGGATCAACCAAAGATTTAAAATGTCTTGTTGATATGCTACATGATGTGATAGTGAAAATTTCAAAGAGCCTACTTCATTCGTGTCAAAACCAAGACATTAATGGGGCCATGAAATATAAGGGATTTTCTGAATCCAGGCAAACTCAATTAAAAGCATTTTTTTCATGGAATTAGCAGCAAAGGAGAGCAAAGGAGCAAGCAAAGGATTGGGGCTTTCGTTTAGCTTGAAATTTTAGGCGAAGTACAGTAAGTTCTTCATCCCTTGAATCTTGTAAACTTAAAAGAATGGAAAGCACTAGTTTAGAGAAATCAAAAGGTAGAAAACATGGGGAAAGTGGTCAAACAAAAGGAAAAAGGCAGAAAATTGAAATTCAGCTAGAGGGAACCAAACAAAAATTGAACCAGGATCTCATAGACTAGCTACCTGGTTTCAGACCTAAAGGTAGATGTTCTGCACAACTTAGGGTGAAAGTAGATAAATTGGATGATAAATGTAAATTCATAGGGGATGTTTGGACTCCAATTAGAGGCTATGAATTGTTCAGTTTCCACTACTATAGAAGGAATCGTTTCAAGCCAGTATGTAACCGATTGAAGCTTAATTTGGGAAAACAACTTTTCCCTAATTTTTTTGTAGATGTTGAATTGGTGAAGTTATTGGCCAGTCATTATAATCCAAAAAATAAGGCCATAGGTGACCTGTTTGGGAACCCATTAATATATTTATCAGAAAATGCAATATGTGAGATTTTTAACTTAGAAGGGATGTGCAATGAAAAGATTGTAGGCGAAGAGCTCGAGAGTGAATTCAGAAGGATGGACACCATTTATAGGGGTTGGAGATTACCCCTGCATAGAATTAGGCATGGTGGAAAACCAATTCCAATGGAGGACAATGAAGGACCACCATTTCATGTGGATCTTTTCGAGCCTTATATGAAGTACACCTATTTTTCGATGGGACAGGTATTGGGAATGGAAGTTCCAGAGTATATGGAAATTGTGCCTATGGTGATTGCAATAGATATTCAATATCATAACTCCAGGCCTTTGGATTATGCCTCATATGTGTTTAAGAAACTTGATGTTGGGTTAATGGCAATAAAAAATGGAGCCTTTGTCCTACACCTTAGGAATTATTCGTTATTGATGCATTTGGTGTTATACTTCAGACAAGAATTAGGTTTGTGGCCCCAAGAGCTGAGAATTTCACAATTTGATAAAGAAGGCAAGCCATTGCCTATTTAGTCATGGACTGTTGTTTGGGATAGCAGGTTTGCTAATTCTAGTTTTGTACACTTTAAGGAATACTTTGTAAAACCCTTGTATAAATTCTATAATCATCCATGTGATTATTCCTTGTCTAATGAGATAAAAAGGTTTCTCAGACCTAAAGATTCTAATGGACCAATCAACCACAATTGGGGGGATTGGTATTGTCTAGAGAACGTGACCATGATTAGGGTTTATGGATTTGAAGATGCTCCATTTATCTTGCCTAGAATAGTTCTAGACAGGATTGCCTACTTAGAAATTGTTAGGAAAATGGATTTCTCCAGTGTCATGAATTTAAGTTATTTTGGAAAGTAGGCTTTTATGCCCAATACATTATGTTTTGGTGACTTTAATGTGTTAGCAAAGGAAGGGTATAACCCGATTCTTGATAGGTTATTACAGTATAACATGTCAAGAGGGCCATTGAGAAAAAAATTTGATCCAAAGGGGTATATCCACTCGGCTATACAAAAGATAAACTTTGGAGGATATCATCATGTTCCCTACCAGTTTGATGATATGATAAGAAAATTGTAAGTAGAAGAGGCAGAGGTGGTGATTGAACGACATAATCAAGATTTTTTGGATATAGAACTGTTGTCTAGTGAAAAAGCATAAAAGGCTAACATGTCACGGGGTCCATCCGGTAAGGTATCAAGGACAAGAACTCAGGGTTATACCTATTCTACCAGAGAAATAAATATCGAGGAAATTGTAGATACGGATGCAAGACATGAAGAGTACATATCTTTTATAGCAGATGATGAGTTTGTAAAAAATTCAGAATTCAAAACATTTCTATACAAGAAAAAAGGAAAGGAAATAAGAGAACTGGTTGACAATGTGACACCAAGGAATGAAGAAAAATTGTTGAAGAGTTTGAGAGATAATGTAGAGAAAGAGATGACAAGTATGACCCTTGAGAAAGGGAGAGAAATGCTGGAAAAGGCCGATGTCATGATTTTCCTAGGATTGGACCTCAATTATGTATTAGTCTTTGATAGTTTCCTTAAGGACAATAACACTACACACAAGCTCAGCTTGGTAAAGGTAACAAAAGTTTACGCAAGATCAAAATGCAACCCAAATGAGGAGACATTAATGATTTGGGCCCTGTACCCACATCACAAGAAGTCACTTTTCATTGATATCGAGAAAGCATTTGGACAGGTCATGAATTTAAAAGTTGGGGAGGCTGATCCAGTTGCAACAACAGAAATTGGGATTAATATAGAAAAATTGAATAAAGCCCAAATACATGCATTGATAAAAAAAAAGAGATGTACAAAAAAAATAATGAAAGAATGCTGAGAGAAAATGAGCGTCTAAAAGACTTAGTGGATGTTACAATAGGGCCAACAAAGCTTCTCACCCAAGGTGAAAGTTTGCAAATAAAAGACCATTGGGAGGGATCAAGTGCATATTCTCAAGGAAAAAATGACACACTTACAATAGTAATCAAAAGGAGGCAGGCCATTTTAACCACTTGGTTAAATCAAATTTGGGGAAAAAACTCACAGTACTTTGATGCAATAAAAGAACATAAAAGGGTGGATGGTGGAATCCAAGAGAAACTCGAGGAAATAAAATAGCGGGGTACTCCTGAAAATGCAACAATTGAGGATGCTAGTTGTTTTATGGATAAGCACATACGATTCTTTGAAGAGTTACAAGATGATGCACAAGGATTGATAGAAGCCACTGAAAATGGATTGACTGTGTTCTTGGATGGTGGAAGAAAATTAAAAGAAATCATTGTGTGGAAGAGTGAAAGTGAATTAATACTGCAGGATATTTTAAAGACAACCACTGCGAAGGATGCAACATTGGATGAGGCATGTGAGCAGAACGAAAGGATGGTGATGATGGAGATCATGATCCACAATGCATTAGGAAATGCAGATACACACGAGCATCGAGACTACATTGACCACATGTCGAGAGTTCATTTATGGCTTAACAAAGCTTAGTTAATTTTAATCTTGTTAGTGTTTCATGCTTAAGACATTTATGAAGGGACGCATCTTTTCAAGCGGTTGATATATAAATATCCATTTTTGTAACATAAAAAAAAATTAGAAGACTTTAGAATAGGGATAGATTACAGTAAGAATTTTTAGAATGTTTGCATTCAAGAAGACTATGTTGCATGTATAAATTTTGAGGAAGATAATGAAATACTATTGATTTGGTGGCTTCATTATGGTATGAGTTGTTTGTTGGATTTCTGCAATTTTTTGATTGTCTCCAATCTGATGTTTCTTGATTATTTAAATTGAAATATCAAGTGTATGTTCAATTTATCAGTACACATTTGTTGTATCTGTGTGATTTGATTAATTGGGTTCTTTAAATAAGAATTAAATTAATTTCAGTTGATTACAATAATCTAGGAATGTTATTTGGATTATTAAGAAAAATCACATAGTTAGGATTGATATTCTGCCTCAAGCAGGGTCAGCTAGTCATATTCTTGCATGTTTATACCAGTTATAAACTCATATTTGTATGCCAAACAACGAGAAAACTTGCTAGATAGAAACCACTCATCTAAGACTTTCATTTGAATCTATCTTACCCAACAAGGCACTGGTCTTCCTTTATTTTCATTTTTTAGTTTTATTCACTTTGTTTAACATCTATTAATTGAACACATCAGGCTTAACCTTGATATTTCATATACAATTTATACCAAATTTAGATCATATCTCTACACTATCAAATTTTGATTTGTGGATAGTTTAGTCAAGTAGGAAGCATAGTTCAAAATATGCAACATTCATATAGGTACACCCGCCTAGGTTTAGCAGAGCCTTAAGAGTAGAAGGTTCAACTATACTGGTTGGCCTTCTTAGTTGGACAATAACGTTGTGAGAGCTTGGAAAACTCGCATGGTTCAAACTTGCATTTTTGAGACGTAATAGGTCGCATTAAGGAAAAATACGAGTCTTTTAATTTAAATAATTGTTCTATAATCAACTTCCTTGAACACACATTAATATTATAGAAATGAGAAATAAAATACTTATATTGTCTTTGCAATACCACTTTAAGTGAGCAACCTCCAAATAGAGCATACAATCTAGTTACAAATATCTAAGGTACCTCCCATTGGGAAGCCATTACAATATACAAAGTTTTACCAAAGACAACTACTACCATCCCATGCATGTGGGATACTGAATTTATTCTAATAACTAGTGAGATGACTTACAAATCATATGCATCATCTTTTATTGATGCTACCTAGGGGTGACTTACAAACCATATGCATAATCTTTTATTAATGCTATCAAAGGGTAACTTTTAAAGAATATACCCCCAACTAATGCTAGCTAACATCTACAAGAATGGGATACATAATTTTGCCTCCCCTTAGATCAACTTTGTGCTAAAATGCTTGAGATGAAGAAACCTAAAGATAATATTGGTGGGTTCCCATATGGCATATTTAGGTTGAAGGCCCTTCAAATAGACTAAGAACTCCTCAGTAGAACTCAAATTATGAAGTTTCTTAGTACATTTGCCTAAATAACCTTAGGTTTTATAAATATGGATCCTTCCTCATTCAATGTAGGTAGCTTTGTTCAAGGGTGAGTAGAAGTCCCAATCACTTTCTTGAGACAAGAGACATGAAAAATAGGATGGGTTTGAGAAGAAGGTGGGAGTGCCAACTTGTAAACCACCTCACTAATGTATTGGAGCACCTAACAAGGACCATAAAATTTTGGACCCAAATTAAGTCTCTACTTTTTCCTTATTGAAAGCTATTTGTAGGGCTAGATATGTAAAAAACCCAATCACCAATTCCAAATGTCTTTTTTTTTTTATGTTGATTGACTTGTTGTTTCATGTAATATTTGTTGTGAAAATGTGTTTCAACCTTGCAATTATATATGGTTTATTAATAGGATGTATGTTGGTATGTAGTGACTGATCATGCAAATACTGTACACTCATAACAAGACATGGGATTCAAGGCAATGCCTCAAAAAAAATCATTGACATGTCAGGGTTTTTTTCCTCTTGACACGTCAAGGTTTTTTCCCGCTGACACGTCAAGGTTTTTTCCCACTGACACGTCAAGGTTTTTCCATTAACACGTCAAATGAAAAGGACCTTCTAAAACCCTAATTCTAGAAGGTTCCAAAAAGTTTTGTTATAAGTGGGTGGGATGTATGTAGACAGTGTGTATTCTAAGAGTCTGATAGCGATCATGGTGTCTCTTGATCTCTAATGGTGATACTCTTATGAGAAGCTTGCTTTGCAAGTATATTGTAAAATTTTGATTTCCGAATAGTATATTGGGTGACTTTTGGAGTGTGGGGTTTTTTTCCCGAAAGGGTTTTCCCCAAGTAAATCATTGTGTTGTGTTATGCATGATACTTGTATTTATTTATGTTTAAGTTTTTTGTAACTATTAAAGATCTATAAAAGTTTTGCATTATTCTCCTCTCAAGGTTAGTGTAGAAAGTTGTTTTGCTACCTTATATTCCTTACAATATCAGGCCATGGTCATATTGGCCTTAAGTAGTTAATAATATCTTCATGCTTGGACACAGTGTTATTGTGGATGATGAAAATGTGAATTATGTAAAATAAGACCAATGCAATGAAAGTATATTCACACTCAATAAAGCTTAAGGTCTATGCATGAATCAAATAATGAACAATTATACTATAACATATTATTGTTGAGTGTGAATTTGATACTTTCATTACATTGTTCCTATTTTATATAATTCATATTTTCATCATCCACTTTTTGGCATGCCCTATGGGACTCACATTCTTGATTTTCTAACAATATATTTTTGCAATAAATTCCACTTTTTGAAAGTTATAGGTTCATATTGGTGTAGTTAAATCATTTATTGGTGCATTTGGGCTGATCTGCAATGCATCTAAGTCGACATATAGCACATCTAAGTTGACATGTAGTGTATCTGAATTGACTTGCAGTGCATATAGCTAACACCAAGCACATTTGATATATATATATTGCGTGACAATTGACTTCTAGATATATTTTTACAATCAAGTCGTAGTTCAATACATTTGACGATTTATGTTATGTTTTTGAGGCAATTTGTTGAGCTTTTAAGAAAATGTATTATGCTTTTGAGGCAGCCTATCATACTTTTGATCGATTCAAATGCACTTCTAAGGTGACTTGTTATGATTTTGGTTAGATATATGACATTTTTGAGTAGACTTGTTATGCTTCTGAGGCAATTTGTTGTGCATATGATACATATCTATAGCATCACAAATTATCACCCATGATAATTTCACATGCTATGTTTTTCTTGGACCCCTAAATTAAAGAGCCTAATTGGGTCTCTAATTTCCTAAATTATGCATTCCAAGATCTATTTTTACCGTTTTTCAAAGGATTGCAAGTCTAGACACTAAAAAATGTCACGAGTTTGTGAGCATCATTTTAACTCTAAATTTGATCTTCCCACATAATTAATAATTAATAATTATTTAATTATTCATTAATTCCATATTCTACTATTAATTAAATAATATTACAATATTTAATTAAATTATTTTAACTTTATTCTTCTATTGACTAATTAAATAATTCTTATTTATTAATTACGTCACTAATTCCCCTTTTATTCTCCTAATTCAATTGAATAAATTATCATTACTTATTTAATTCATTCATTTATCACTTTTTCTCTATAATTAAATAACTATCTTTAATTATTTAGTTATTATAATGTTGAAAAATGTACACCTTTACATTTTCACACTGTGTCTACATCCCCTTAATTAATTGGACTTAATTAAGCCTTTAATGGGCCCAATCATGCATTCACAAGCCTAATTAATTTTTTTTACCAAAAAGTAAAACCACATTTAATCAATTCCTACACTTAATTACACATCTTAGAAAATGTGTGTCCTAGGTTTAGGGTCTAGGACCCATTCGCCCTTCCTTAAGTCTTGGGACCCATTTTTTAATATGTTTTTGGTGCCATTTTAATGATCTAAAATCAAATTGCAAAGTTTGGCTTGTGGTGTTTAATTGTTGGGTAATTAAGAAAACAACTATATATACAAGGACTTTTTACCAATTCAAATCTAACAAGCTAGAGGTGAAATTCACAAGAGTAAATATTATTGTCAAGAGCATTGGAGAGAAAATTTATCAATCATTTATTGCAGCATTCAAGATCTTATCATGAGGTCAAGATTTATGTATTTTCATCCATCCTTTTGGAGCTAATATTGTGATGTAGGTTTCAAGCATTCAAGCATCAAATCAAGTGTCAAATCAAGCATCCAATCAAGCCATTTCATGAAAGATACAATATTTAGAGAGATGTGTTAGACTTCAGTCCTCTAAGGGTAGTCGTTAAAGGGTTTGGTGAGGTGTAACAAGCTTTGATCATTCATCAATTATTTCCCTTTATCATTATTTAATTATCAAGGTTTAATTACCAAACTAGGGTTTAACCAAGGCAAACCATTATCCATCAAAAATAAACATTTTTTCTCCTCTCTTTGTATGTGTAGATTTACAAGTGAAGAAGGACTAAAGATTGATCAAGGGAGAATTTTTGCAAAGTTGTCATCATTGTTGTCAAGCCACAAAAACTCACCTATAGGTTTTACTTCTGGCCTTCTAACAATGAAACCTGGTGGAATTAGAAGCTTAGATATGGGATCCAAGGACTGTAGAAAGGATTTTTAGACCCCTGTATAGAGACCCATTCACCCTTGGGTGAATATATCCTTCAAAAAAGCCCGAAACTTGATTTTAGAAATAGGTAAACACCATCTTAACCTTCTCAAATCTACTAGATAATGGTCGTTTATGTTAGTTTTATCATAATACTTCATATTCCAAGTGTTATATCTCACAGGATTGATTGTTAAAACACTTATATTCTTCTCCCAAAACTACTTTTTAGTCATTTATGTCGTAAGGAAGCCAAGGCAACATAGTGTCCAAAACCTAGGGTTGACTCACCTTAAGGGTTGTAAGTCAATTCTAACCATTTGTGACACTATCCCTCTTCCTAATGAAAAAGAGAAAGATGGATTTATGATTAGGTCGACACCCCCTTTTGCTTTGACATACTCCCCACATCACATTTTCCTTCCTCGCCTTTAGGGAAGGATTCTCCTCTTTTTATTTTGTTTCATTTTGGCGAACCTAAGCTTGTACATCCTAAATTCTAATTTGGAGACATTCAAAACCCTATATCTAGGTTTGCATTAGTGTGATTTGCATTGCATTTAGGGTTTAGTTTTGCATGTTTGTATAATTTAAATTCATCAAAAATAAGAAATTTTACATTAATTTTGCATACATCTTGCATTATAGTTACATCAAGAGTGTATTTCAGTCATTTAGATTCAAATTTTAATTAAAAATTGCACTAAAAAAGTTGTCACTTTGTTCACTATTTATCAGTAGTTGCACTTGCATTTGGACACCTAAAACTGGAAAAATCTGCTATAGAATTCACTGTCTACAATCTAAAACAAAGAATTCAAACATCAAACCAGAAACACAAACTTTAATTTTTTTAACCCTTGTACAAAGACCCATTCACCCTTGGGAGAACCTATCCTTGTACAGGTTTTTTTTCAGATTTTTGGGCATCATTTTATCTTTGTTTGTTTCATTTCATTTTTCCATCAAACCTGTGTTTCAATTTCAAAAAACAATTTTTTTGTACTTTCTTGCATCAAGTTCAATTGGTCAAATTAAGTGCATTGTTTGAAATAAAAAATTTAAAAGACATCATTTTCTAGTTTTTGCATAGCATAATCATAAATTATCATGTTTCAAACCTAAAAATTGTAAAATATTTTTACACACTTGCATTATGATTCCTACTATTGGGTGTTTATTACATTTGCATAGTGCCTTTTCTCCATTTTGGGTGCACTTTTGGTTTGGTGAAACTTGTATGAGCTTCACAACCTAGTGTCCTATTTCCAATAATTTAGTGAGACGTATTTCGAGACTCATGCCATCCTATGTTAGTACATCTTGCACCATGGATCTTGAGTTTTCTAGCTCTTTCACTCATAATGTTGACACTAGTCAACCCATTATGGACCATAGCTTTGATACCACATTTCCCATGACTAATAATTGTTGGACTCAAGGAAACACTGAGAGGGAGGGGGGTGAATTAGTGTTCAACAAATCTTAAACTTTTATTACTCTGAAACTTAAACCATTCTGTCATTATATTAAAATAAAGATGCAAGCATTCAAAGGAAACATTCATAATACATGACACACAAATTTTTGTGTGGAAACCCTGTTAGGGGAAAAAAACATTGGAGGTTAATCCAAAATTTGAGTACTCAAATATAATTTTTTACAAAAGAGAATGCACTTGCATTTAGGCACACTGCCTAGAGCTCACTGCTCAAAAGGGAAGGCTCACTGCCTTACAAAATTTAGATTAAAACCATCTAAAGGGTGAACTGAGATAGTAGCATTTATTTATGCCAAGTTACAGTTCTGGTGAAGCTCATAAATTTGATTTTGGATCTGCTTTCTGATTCTGCACTTTGCTCTGCTCTTTTCCGCTCTTCGTATCACTCATAGACAAATTCACACTACTACTCTACTGAATTTCACAACATATTCATGTTTCATATATTCACTACCTTTACACACTTCTTTACATCTGATACACACAAAAATTATAGAACCGATCTCATATATATATTCGCTAACAAGGATTTATTCATCCATCAATTGGCTTTATAAAGTATTAAGTTACATTCATCTTGTCGGCTAGATCCACCATTAAATCTTTATGCGCATCCTCCAAAGTTGGTTAAGACAAAGAGATGAACCAAACAAAACTTAATCGAGCATGGAGATATTTAATTGATTACTCCTTATACATGTTTGCGATTACTATACTTCACCAGGTCAACTTTCTAGCATACATAACCAACAAATTAGTGCATTGGATCTTCTAGATCATGTACCAGTGAGTGTGCATCAAAAAATTATTTCAGAAAGGTATTACAAACATCAAAAAACCTTCCTCAAAGATCCACAACCCAAAATATCTATCTGGGAAGGTGTTCAGATCAAATTTTATGCCTATAACTGGATGCCCTATTCTTTACTTTGTTCTTCCAATAGAAACCAAACTATACTGCAGACTGGATGTAAGACTTAGGATGCCATTTAGTTTGCCATCAATGAAAATAATTACAAGCCATATGCCAACAATAATAACATGAGTATGGTCAAATTCATTGATGTTCAACCTCGTAAGTGACAAACCAACTTGTCTATAAGCATTTATTTCTCACAAAATGGCATAACCAAACATGCACCCAATGGTCCTCTTTACATAGATGAAAAAATCAATGACAAGCCTATTAATGGGATACTAATTGATCCCGTGTGTGTAGAGAATGTGATCATTGAGGAATTCTTAATTGTGCATGAAATTTATCAAGATTATTATGAAGAATAAAAAGCATGGATCAAAACACATAATGGTTTTTCTTTCCCTACAATAGGTTCAATCACTCTCCCATTAAAATTTGGACCGAAAAAATTGAATGTCTCATTCTTCATCATCCCATCATCAGGCCAATTTTGTGTGAAGCTTTGTTATCCATAACTACGCTCCATAGATGATGTCCCATCGATAGTGCTTAAATGCTTAAAATTTCTATTTGGTAATGACATTTTTATTGTGCATCATAGTGGATTTATTCATGTATCTTCCTGTGGGAATTTCTCATTGGATCTTTTGGCCCAAACCTATGGAACCTATTAAGCCTCGTGAGGACTTCTTTTTTAAATCTTATCAAAAGTTCAAAACCAAGTGCATATCAAAATTATCCCTTAGAAACATGCCTCAACCCATGATGGGTCTCTTATAATTGATGAAGCCATGATTGAACCAAAATACCTTCCATGTAACCAAGGCAACTCTATGCCAAATCCTCTGCCTATTTCCTATAAAAGACCAAGAGATAACTATATCATTCCTATTGTGCCTCCAAATATTAAACATGTTTATAAAGCCAAATAAAAAGTGGTTGACCAACCTTCTATGGTTCCTTTCGTTCCTCCCTTATGAGAAGTAAAGAAACCAATGGTTGATAAACCTGATCCTACACCATCACAACTTGAAAGTTATGCAAGAAGAAAATGAAATGCTAAAGAGCATAGGCATAAACATTGTGCTATTGCTCATTAGCTAGAAGAAAAGAACAAATAAAAAAACCAAGATCAAACACCAACTCAAGCAATACATGATGAATCTCCACCTTCGCCACCACAAAAAAAAAATCATCATTAGGCTTCCTGTTATGATTAACTTGGATGATGATAAGAATGCTAAGATTGATGAGGAAGTGCATAATGAGTTGAATTTATTGTTTTCCTCTTCCATGAACTTAGATGATAGAAAATGTGATGATCCTCCTAGAAAGAGTGACTCACCACGTGTTGAACTAGGTGATGCTCCTAATACAACACTTGTCATTGTCCCTTTGTCTAGTTTCTCACCTTTCACCTATGATGAAATGGATTGAGATGTAGATGACCTACTATAGGTTGACTTGCATGTGCCATACTAGTATTTTCTTTGTCTATTTTCATGTTCTTTGTGTGATTGCATGTGCATAATGTGATCCCCATGTCATTTTGCTTGCGTATTTATGTTTTTGTGACCCTACTTTGAATGACCCTTGTCACTCTATTGGTGCAAGGATACAAAGAAAGTGATTCTATCATAACATTCTTTTATTTGTATCTATATTCTTCTATATGTCATAAACCTTTATTTTTTGTCTTGTGTTTTCCTTTTGGGGATGATTCAAAGCATCAAGATATTTAGGTATCTTCCATGTTGACCCAAAATTATTTTCCTTTATTTTATCTCTCTCTCTCTCTCTCTATGTGTCATTATTCCTTTGTGCTCGTTTTTCCATTAGTTATTTGGGGAATGATGACGATTCTGAGTTCAATTATATCACTATAGAAAAGACATATGTTGAGCCCAAATATGTGGATCCCTTATGTGTTATCTTAGGATTGCATATGGGAGGAACCTCCTTTCAATTATTTATCTCTACTTGGAAACATATGTTAGCATAGGTCTTTCCAAATAAAGCTCTCATGTATTGGTCTTTATCATTATCTACTTTAAAGTAATTGCTCATGACATGGTGTTTAGTAATTTGTTTAAAGTGGGGGAATACACATCCTGGCTCATTGTTTGAATATTCCATTCAAAGTGTGGTCTTCTTACTTCATTTGATGTGTCTTTTTGGTGGTGACATTAGGTTTGATGTCCTTCAAGAGCGTGACCTTTCTTGGCATATGGCATTCCTCTCAGTGGGTAATGATATGGCTTACATTCCCTAAGGTGTAAATCTTTTATCCCTCAACTAGTCCTCTCTTGGTGACATTAAGCACAATGTTACCTAAGGTGTGATCTTTCATGTATTAAGAAAAACCACTTTGATCATCCTATTCTATTGCATTTAAAAACTTTGTCATGGCCACCAAGCATAACACAACTTGCTTGCTAGTGGTGTTTTTTTGTTTTTTATGAGTGTCTAGCATAATGCAACTTGCTAGCCTTGTGGAACATGTGACCATTTAGTGTGGCACATTTTCAAAGTTATCAAGAGGTGTGAGAATAATCATATTACAAGCTAAATACACTAGATCCAATAGATTCTAAGCAATATTTAACTAGCTAAGTCATACTCCCAATGAAATACTTGAAAACAAAGAATGAGGAAGCCATTAAAACATAACAAACAAGAAATGAAAAATGAAAACCTATTATACTACCTCAAACCTCATCCCATTGGGGGATTGGTGCTGGAGTGATTTGGAATGACAACCCTTTCCCAATCCCTCCCTAGATTGAAAAAATCTCAAAGATGGATTTTATTGATAAAAGATTGATGAAAATGGATGATTTGAACCACAATGGATGAAAAATGCTTGAATAAATACCAATGGATGAAAGTATGAATGAATTTAAATAGCATAAATTTGATCAAATTATTTTTGGATCCTTTTCTCAAAGAAATGAGGAGCATTTATTAGTGAAAATGGTGAATCAAGGGTTAGGATTGATTTGATCAATCAATGGATGAGATGCAATGAGAGGTGAAGGCATGGATCAAGGATTCTCATCAATGGACGAGAATGAAAGTTGACATGGATCAAGGAGTTAATCAATGTCTCTCATTGATTCAAAGAAACACACTTCCTAAAATTTAGGAAGTTTGTTACAAAGGAATATTCTATTTTTGGAGTTCAAATGGAAGAATATTCCAAAGAAATATTCCCTTGCAAGTGGATGGGTGAGGAAAAATAGAAAAGTAGTTAATTAAAACAAAGTGTTAATTATGCATTTTGAGTGAAATTAGGATTCTCATTAAATAATTTATTTATTTAATGATAGGTGTTCAAATGAAATTTAATTAAATAATTAAGATCATATAATTAAATGAGAGGACATATGACATTTAATTAAATAATTTAAATTAAGTTAATTAAATGAGGTGAAAATTAGCATGGAAGGGGGTGAATTAGCCAAATAATATTGATCATTTGATTAATAAGAGAAATTGATGCATTTAATTAAACAACTAGGATCATTCAATTAAACAGTCGAAAAGGAGGTGAATTTAAGATGAAATGGTGTTAGTAATCAGATTCAAGTGTGCAATATTAGTTAGGAAAATTTTAAGTGTCTATAGGAGGCATAAATTTTGGTATATTTGATGTATGGGATCTTGTAGCCCTAGCATGACTTTCTCATCAACCACCTTTTTGTGGGTACATATTGACCTAGTGTGTGTTTCTCTCTTTCTTGGGGTTCACCTAGTGGACACCAGATTTCACTAGCCCTCATGAGTATATTTTTTTTGTATAGTGGACAATGGGGTTTCACTTGTGAATTCCTTTTATGGACAACACTACAACCGTAGCTAGTCCATCCTTCATTTTCTTTCTTTTTACATTAAATTTGGCATTACATGATTGTGAATCTTGTGTTGCTATTGCAAGCATGTGTCTCTTTGTGCCTTTGTTGGTTTTCCATCAGATCTTAGATCTTGGGGGCTTAACCACCCTCCTTGACCTTTGTCATCTTATCCTTCCAACACTTGTACAATTAGACCTCTCTTGACTTATTTGTTTGCTTTAGTGTGAGTCTGAGCGCAAGTTCATACTCTCACTAAAGTGGGGGCTAAATGTAGTGTTGAAAAATGTACAACTTTACATTTTCACACTATGTGTGCATCCCCTTAATTAATTGGACTTAATTAAGCCTTTAATTGGACCAATTATGCATTCAAAAGCCTAATTAATTTTATTTTTCGAAAAGGAAACCCACATTTACTCAATGCCTACACTTAATTACACATCTTGGAAAATGTGTCCTAGGTTTAGGGCCTAGGACCCATTCACCAAAGGGTGAATGGGTCCTAGGCCCTAAGTCCTAGGGCCCATTTTTTAGTATGTTTATGGCAACATTTTAATGATCTAAATTCAAATTGCAAAGATCGACTTGTGGTGTTTAATTGTTGAGTAATTAAGGAAAGACCTATAAATACAAGGTATTTTTATCAATTCAAATCTAATAAGCTAGAGGTGAACTTCACAAGAGAAAATATTATTTTCAAGAGCATTGGAGAGAAAATTTATCAGTCATTTATTACAACATTCAAGATCCTAGATCATGATGTCAAGATTTATGTGTTCATGCACGTTTTTGGAGCTAAAATTGTGATGTAGGTTTCAAGCATTCAAACATCAAAAAAAGTGTCAAATCAAGTAGCCAATCAAGCCATTTCATGCAAGATCCAATCCTTAGAGAGATGTGTTAGACTTTAGTTCTTTAAGGGTAGCTATTAAAGGGTTTGGTGAGGTGTAACGAGATTTGTTCATTCATCAATTCCTTCCTTTTATCATTATTTAATTATCAAGGTTTAATTACCAAACTAGGGTTTGACCAAGGAAAACCCTTATCCACCAAAAAAAAAAAAATTTTCTCCTCTCTTTGTACATGTGCAAATTTACAAGTGAAGAAGGATTGAAGATTGATCAAAGGTGCAACTTTACAAAGTTGTCAAAGTTGTCATAATTGTTGTCAAGCCACAAAAACTCACCTACATGTTTTAATTTCGGCCTTCTGATGGTGAAACCTGGTGGAATCAAAAGTTTAGATTCAGGATCTAAGGAGTGCAAAAAGAATTTTTAGACCCCTGTATAAATACCCATTCGCCCTTGGGCAAATATATCCTTCAACAGAGCCTGAAACCCACTTTTAGAGTTAGGTAAAAACCATCCTAACCTTCTCAAATATGTTGGTTAATAGTTTTTTATGTTATTTTTATTATAATACTTCATATTCCAAGTGTTATATCTCATAGGTTTGATTTTTAAAGCACTTCTATTCTTCTCCCAAAACTTCTTTTCAGTCATTTATGTCGTAAGGAAGTGAAGGCAACATAGTGTTCAAAACCTAGGGTTGATTCACCTTAAGGGTTGTAAGTCAATTATAACCATTTGTAGCACCATCCCTCTTCCTAATGAACAAAGGAAAGGTGGATTTGTGACTAGGTGGAAACCCCCCTTTTTCTTTGACATACTCCCCACATCACATTTTCCTTCCTCACCTTTAGAGAAGGATTCTTCCCTTTTTTTATTTCATTTCATTTATTCATCCTCCACTTTCTAAATTGAATAATTATTTTAATTATTTAATTTGTTCATATTTATCCACTCTTGCTAAATTTAAATTCTTTATTTTATTTATTTAGCTCATCCTCTCAGGGAAATCCAAATTTTTCCATCTTTTCCTCTGCTTTCATCTTTCTTCAATTTTGGAATCTAAATCTTTTCTATTTCTTCAACTTTCCTTTATCTTAGAAAATCTTCAGTTAACAAAGCATGAAATTAGAAGCTTCATGTGCACCATTATCCACCAATTTACTTAGATAATTCTTTTTTATCTCTTTTTAATTAAATTGGTAACTTTCCCATTGTTTCTCATAATCTCATCCATTGATTATTTCTTTTAATCTTGATCGTCGCTTTTATTCAAATCTTTTATAAATGCAACCATACTCTCAACATTTTTTCATCTCAAAAATTGTAGGAAAACTATACTAATATTTTGCATGTGCCTTTATGATAATTGTGTTGAATACATATTTGAGAGCCTTCTCTCAAGGTAAAATAGAGGAGAGCAATGGAGCTTCAAGTATGGAAAATTGTATTGGTTTTATGCTTATTTTAAATCAATTTACCTTGCTTGCTTTAATGTTTTTATCTTGCTTGCTTGTAATTAAATGATTTCATTGTTGTTTATTTCATGTTTTGCAATCATGTTATTTTAAGATCATACATTTTGGCACACCCAGTGGGACCCCCTAGTTTGATGTTTCTTTTATTTAGCCTCGTTTGTTTGCAAGTATCTAGGGTTTTATGTATTGTAGGTTACATGTAATTTTAAGAGATTTTAAAGATCACATTTTAAAGAGCCTTTTGAGGACAAAAAAACATCATGGATGTGCCTAGAAGGGTTGAGCAACAAACTTTCATACATATCATTTTTTTTCTTTTTAGACTAACTAGTTTTGTAAGTTGGACCAATAAATTTTGAAGTGAAGGAGCATATTATCATTTGAATATAATTGTAACAAGTGTTTAGACACTTATGAGGCAATTATAACCCATTTATGATGCTTTATTTCACATTTTTAAGACCAAACTAGATTTCCTTTGGGTTTAAAATGAACATTCAAATTGGTTAAAACTGAACCCTCACATCATTATGCTTGTTGGTTTAAAATTGAAAAAAACAACCTACATAATTCATTTGGTGCTTAAAACAAATTCATTATGCTTTTCAAGGTTAAAATGAAGATGTGTCTGATTTTCTTGTGTATGCTTGTTGTGCATATCCTCTCCCCTTGTGCTTCGTGTGATCTTGGGTGAAGAAAAATACAGAAGTATACCTTTTCTTCTTGGAAGTGCCTATCCTCTCCCCTTGTGCCTTTTGGAAAATCTTGGGTGATGAAAATAATTTTACACTTCAAACACGTGTTACCTTTAATGGGCCTACCTCCCAACTTGTGAGAGGGAATGACCCAAGTGGTACTTTCATTTAGATATGCTATAGAAATGACTGGTGTAACAAAATTCATTAACCACCTGGTGTAGTTAAACTATACCAATGAAAGTCTCCTCTAGTATTCGTGTGATACGTTAAAACCCTTAGATGTTTCTAAGGGTTGGGAGGCCTCTTAATCGAGTGAATTCACCACATGTATAGCATCGTCTTATCTCGAAAGTCTGAATTATGAACCTTGTTATTAGTGGCTCGCCATTTCATTCAATGTGTATTTTGAAATAGTGCATTGGAATAAAACTATTCCAAGAATTTATTTACCATGTTTGATTTTTGGTCGAGGTAATAAAGCAAATGGGGAAGGGACTCCTTTGCTTGGCATGTCAAGAAGTTACATTTCCTTGGCATAGCTTATTTGTCCATTTCATCTTCACGGATTAATCATCTCTTAGGGGATGATGGTAAGCCTACTAAGAAATACACACCTGAACTAGGATTGTTCGTGCTTGTTATCTAGTTTAATAATTTCTTGATTCCAAATTTTTTTCAAACAAACATCAACAAGTTCAACAAAATTTCAAACCCTTTGGTTTAAAGCATGGATACCCTTTGAAAATCCTTGATATTTATGCTTGTACTAAGGATTTATTCTTAGAGATTTCTAAATATTTGGGTTTTCATCTCAATCCATACTCCCCAAAGTTAACCTAGGTAACTATGCCCTTAAATTCATCCTTTTCACAAAATGGACCTTGTGAAATTTATGATGTTTTTGACATAGAAATTTAGTTTGAAACTTAAGAAAGAAAAAGTGTTTTTGGTAAAAAGAAACTAATTTAAGCAAGATAAATTGAAAATTTGAACCCCACATGACCATTTTGCATCTAATCACTCTGGTTGAACAACCAAACCTTACACCCGCTATCATTCTTGACCAAAATTTGAACTAATTAAAGGAGAACAAATGGATATAATTAGTATTTTGAGATGCTTCACTTTTAAAACAAAGAAAACACCAAGTCAATAGAGAAATTCAACAAACATCTTAGAAAAATAAGAGGAACAAGTCAATATTGTGGTTCGAAGGCCCATATTACCACCTTTCGCATGATAATAAATATCCTCTTTTTCATGATCTTATGCTTCTCTAAATGATCTCTTGCAAAATCAAAATCCCCAAGAGAAGGTCAAAATTCTACTATTTCAAACTTAGACATCATAGTTCAAAGTATATTAGAAGAAGGATTTTAAGGAATTACCGCAACCGAGATAAATCACTAGAGAGACATTTTCTACGCTATTTCATGGATGAACCAGATCTACACATTTCAGAAGAACTTCTCCTTAATAATTGAGTCTTTAGGGTTTGAACACTTTAGAGTTATATTATGTTTCTCACCACCTTGGTCTTGGAAAAAAAAGGTTCACTTTAGGTCAACATTGGGTCAAACAGTTCATCCACCCCTTATCAAATTTCATCCTCCACCTCATCAAACTTTGAATTTTTTTGAGCACATCAACACTTTGGAGTTAGACATCTATCAACCCAAATCCTAACTTAGCTACTTTTTATGTGAAATGAATCATTTTCCATGCACTTGTTTAAGTTAGTTATCATCTTTGGACTAGATTATCTTAAAGGTCACAAGTCTACCGTAAAGATTCACAAGTTCATAAACATCCTTTATCCAAAATTAAAATAATCAAACTTTTTAAGTCAAAAGTGTTATACCAAAACCTTTGAAAAGATCACTCTCCACATAATTCACCTTTTCATCTCCCATTATCATCATTTCTCCAAAAAGACTTAGAGTGTCCCTTCTACCTAGATTTGAGTCAACTAGAGAGTTTGAACATTACAAATCTCAACACAACTCTCCCATAGATGACCCAAAATTTATGGTAAAGACAAGAACACAACACTATAGAATTATGGAGAAAAAAGAAGCGACATTCACCTCAAGTGAACCCAATCCTCAAGAATTTGATCCAAGAAGTCAAGTTACCCATCAAAACAACCCTCATCCCCATTATGACCATATGAGATAGAAGACATTATGAAGAACCCATTTGGACTTACTAGGGAGGAAATCATGGAGTACAAACATGAACATCAAGCCATATAAAACATAACTCTTATTTCTCATATTTTATTGCACAATCACTAACACAAGACTCGACTTCATCCACCATGCAAACACCACCATCACTAGGATTAAGTCATGCACCAACTCCTAGTCTTGGAACTAGTCTTGCTAAAGACTTTGTCCATACTCTTCCATTCCTGAACACCCCTTACATCAAAATAAACCACTTACACTTCATGAATCCATGACATACTCAACATATCAAGGTCACCCATCTTCATCCATTCCCAACAGTACTAGAAGTGTGCCCAACATCATGCAAGGAAGTGTGGACCAAGTGTCTCAAATAGACCTCAAAGGGAAAGATAATCCCCTTATGCAAAATCAACCTTCAACGTAATATGGGGCAGCTTTATCAAATCCACCAATGAGTTCATCCATTTGATTAGTGGCCCAAAAAGCATTCATCCCATCCATAACCAACCCAACTCAAAATAATCCCTTGGTCACAAACTCCATCAACCAAGTACAACAAGGGAACCCCTGACCCTAATATTTAGATAAGGAAACTCTTTCAATCAATTGCAAGGGTTGAGCGTGTCATTTCCATTACAATACCTAATGGAACCACCATCTTTCCCCTTGGTCCCTCCCATCATAAAAAATAAAATGGGACCTCAAACTTACATTCCTCCATCCCAATCCACCATCTTACAAGATATGTTAAACCAAGGGAACTCCCAACCTCTCATCAACAATCTGCAACCCCCACAAAACATCAACACCTAAAACTCATCGTAGATGTACCAACAACCAACTGATCCTACATGGCATGAAAATGCATTAGATTTAAAAAAAGCACAATAAGCTTATCAAAAAGCCATCCAACAATAACAACAATAGCAAGAAACCCTAGCAACATAACAACAGTAGCAACAACTGTAGGTAGCTCTAGCAACACAACAACAAAATTAACAACAATAACAAAAAAAACAAGCAGCCCTAGAAACATGAAAGCAACAACAAAAAGCAACCCTAGTAGCACAACAAAAAAAACAAAAAAAATCATCCCTAGCAGCACAACAACAACAAGAAGCAACCTTAGCATCACAACAACAATAGCAATCCCTAGTGGCTCAACAACAACAACAAGCCCAACAACTCGTGGACCAACAACAACAACAAGCCTTAATAGCTCAACAATATGCCCACCAACAACAACAAAAATAAGGTTTATACTATATTCCTTAACAAAACATCATCAATATGAACACGTTAGGAACATACACACCTCCACCACAATCACCTTCACAATATCCTACCCCATCATACACACCATATAGGACCCCATCATATTAAAATCCCATGTATAATCCATTTGTCATCCCACAATATGTAATGTATGTTCCTCCACCAAACCCACAAGATGATGTAGTGTTGCAACTTAAGGCGTTAACACAAGAAATTTAGGATCTCCAAATGGGAAAGATGAAGAAGCCCCATACATAGAACATATGCCCATATCCATTCGATCAAAACATCACAATGGTACCATTCCCTCCCAATTTTGAAGTCCCCAAATTCGATAAATACAAAGGGAGAGGAAGTCTTGTGGACCATATAAGAGTTTGACGTCATGTGTATGGAGGTCACCTACAATGAGTCCTCTTTGATGTGCCTCTTTCCATCAAGCTTGACAAGCCCAACCATCGACTAGTTTTCTTAATTGCCTCCAAGTATCAAAACTTTCTAAGAAATCACTGATAAATTCATAGATCACTTCTCCTTTAATCTTGACATAAATGTAAGCCTAGAAGAGTTGTATACTCTCTCAAAAAAGAGGAGAATCTTTCACCAATTTATTACAACACTAGAGGCAAAGGGATAGTACGAGCAAGTGGCCAATTCCTAATGAACAACAAGTAGGCATCATCATAAAAAATATAGACCTAGATATATCCTTCTACTTAAAAATGTAGTGCATTACATTTGTAGAGAACGGGGATTTGCTACTCATGAGTTCTCTTCACTTAGAGAGCCTCACAGGGAAAATTGCCCTAAACTACCTCAAGGAACAATCACAAGAGTTCAAAAACTAGAAAGATAAGGCCATGAAGATTCTATAGACAAACTGACAAGCTCTTGGCCAAAGGATGGTAGTGTGGAATACAGATGATAGCGCAACGCACTGGCATCCCAAAGAGACGTTGGTGTCTCATACAGACCAAAGAGCGATTTTATCACATAAAATGATAAAGTGACTACTAGCAATCTGATTGCTAAGAAATTTTAGAATGTAAGGAAATGGCAAAAAGTGATAAAGATGAAATAGACTGAAATAGAAGTGATGAAGATAAGAGGAAGAGGGGAAAGGAAATGCTTACAACTGTACAAGTGATGAAGCCTCCAACACATGAATATATTCAATACCTACACACAAGAGAGAAAGAGAAATTGTTGGGTCTGTATAGGGGTTTGCCTCAGTCAAACCCCCTTTTTGGTGTTCCCACCTCCACTGACAATAGATAGATAGAGAGAAAAGTATGAAATGAAGGAATGAACATAAAATTACTACAAAACAATGTTATGCTACTCAATCAAATAATAGAGTAGAGGAGTAGAAAGCTTACCACCTCCACCAAGAGTTCTCAAGGCTAATGGGGGAGAAAATGAGAGGAACATAAGCCTCTGTTGTAGTGGTGTTTTATTCCACACTTGCTCTATTGAGTTGATGGAGTGTAAAGTGTTTGCAGATTCAAGAGATGGTGAAGAAGCTACTTAGGGATTTTCAAGAGTTTGTAGAAGCTCAAGAAGTTGTAGAAGAGCTTGTGTAGAGGATGTGAAGAGGATGTGTAGAAGGATGTCAAGAGATTGTCCAGAGATGGAAAGATGAAATAATAGAAATGAATGGTGAATTTGAAGTGTAGAGTGAAGAAAATTACCATATTCGGGTTGGTTAGCCAAAGAGCGCGTTATAATTTGACTTCCAATGGGAAGTGTAATGCCTATGAAGGTTCCAGCTGGAGGAATTTGCTAGGGATGTAAGCACATCACAAAAACGTCTGTATGCCATGCATGTGTCCTCGATAGTTTTTCTCCTACCTACACTTTAAAATAGGCACCAAGTGGAATGGAGGCAATGATATTATGTGGATTTTATCCTTCAAATTTGGTATTCTAAAGTGATGAAGGGAAAAAGGGAAATTTGCATAAGGGGGGCAAATTTTCTCGTATACATTTTGCCCCCACTTTAGTGAGAAGGAATACTGATGAGTGCTTCAATAAAGTAGATTGGAGAAGTAGAAGGGTTAGAAATGTATACCTAAACCATCGAGGAAGCAAACCACGATCTGGTGAGCTTGAGAGTGCAGGGTCAAAAGAGGACTTCATAGTTTCATAGAACTATGAAGCTGAAGAAAGATCATTTACTCAGGATGAAGAAAATGTTGATCTTTGATCCGACATATATAAATAAGAAGGGAAAGATGGAAATGAATTCAAGAGTGATAAAAGTGATCCCTGCTTGAGGAGGAAAACCCATATCACAGAGTAAAAGTGATAAAAGCAATCCCCACTCGAGGAGAAATACCCGTATCATAGAGTAAAAGTGATAAAAGCAATCCCCACTGGAGGAGGAAAACCCGTATCATAGAGTAAAAGTGATAAAATAAATCCCCACTTGAGGAGGAAAAATAATATCACTGAGTAAAAGTGATAAAAGCAATCCCCGCTTGAGGAGGAAAACCCGTATCACAGAGTAAAAGTGATAAAATAAATCCTCGCTCGAGGGGGAAAAATTGTATCACAAAATAAGGATGTAAAGAATCTCTACAGGTTCTCGGTCATGCAAAGCAAGTAAGCGGACAATCATGCAAACTGTCAAAAATTTGGAAAAATTTCAAAGGGGTCCCTCAGGAACCCTTCAAAAGAAGAGGGGGTCCACTTAAGGGACACAATATTTGAAAAGTGAGGTCTAGTCAGGCTAGCCCAATCTAGATGAAAAGATACAAAGTAGGTCTAGTTGGGTTGCCCCCGAGCTAGATGTGAATATAGGAAATAAGTCTAGCTGGGCTACCCCAAGCTAGACGCCATAGAATTCATTCAAGAGAAAATATTTCAAAGGGGGTCCCTTGGGAACCCTTCAAAAGAAAAGGGGTCCACTCGAGGGATGCTCAAATTGAAAGATAGAGAGAAGAGAGGGGGGGTCCTTAAGAAGGACACACATCTCCAGAACAAGTTATCACTGCCCCCAACATACAGGGGAGGAGAACCATGCAAGATATTTAGAACAAGATAGAGGTAATCCTCGATATCACTTGTCATTTGAAGAAAAGGTGGGTGCATCAGTAGGAACCTAAATCATGAAGTTGTATTTTATCCTTCAACGCCTTACATTCACTAGTGGAATGGCCAACCACTCGATGGTATGCACATAAAGATTATTTTCCTTTATCAAGTTTATGAAATTTCTTACATGTAGGATGAGGAAGAGTAATTAAGTGGGCTTTAAGAAGCCGCAAAAAAATATACTCTTGCTTAGATAAAGGATGAGGAGCAAGAAGCAACCCTTTCTCTTGTGGAGAAAAGCTTGATTGCTCACAAGAAGAAGATACAAAGATATAAGACAAAGGAGGAGGATCCTCATAGATAGAATTATTCCAAAAAGGTGGATCACACTCTTTTATGGGATCATCATCATCATTCTTAACAAGGCTGCCAAAATTATCCTCTTTAACACAAGTGTGATCATCTTCCTTAGAAGGAGGATCAACACCAAGAATATTACAATTTACATTCACCTTACCCCATGATACAAAACTGTAAGCATCTTCGATAGCGGGCACAAATGATGTTATCGAAAGGTCTGAGTGGATTAGGTTGACTTTATATTCTCCAACAAAGGATTCTATAAAGTCTAGAAAACCCCAATCATCACCAAGACATGTATTCTTTTGAGAAGAGGTAGACAGAGCAAACTTAAGATTTCTTGCTTCAGAAGGATCTTCCTCAAGGACATTCATCTCAAGAGTATCCTTTGTAGTAGGTACTACTGGAGTAAACATCGAAACACTAGAAGACACTGATGGAATAAGTGTAGGCACAACCAAAGCTTGACTGACTGCCACCACCTCACATAAGTGCATAGCATCAAGGTCAGCCTTAACTGTGACTACTTTATTGTTAGCAATGAACTTAATAGATTTATGCAAGGTAGACGGGAGTACACTCATAGCATGAATCCAAGGTCTACCAAGGAGAAGGTTATAAGATAATTTTTTTGAAATAACATATAAAGAGTGGGTATAGTAATGGGTCCAAGTTGCAAAGGTAATACTATTGTACCTAGAACTTGTCACCCAACATTATCAAACCCACAAATATCAATGAAAGAAGCATTAAGAGAAGATGGATCAATATTAATTTTAGGCAATAGATTAATATTGTATACATTAAGCACCAAACCAAAATCAACAAGAGTATGTCTAATAACAATTTTATTAATGTTAACTCTAATCATTAGAGGATCTACTTGTTTCTATACTTCCAAAGGTAGCAGTTCCTGTGGATAGAACATAATATTCAATGAATCCGCATGAATATAATCTATCAATGCATCAAATTTTTTTGGCCTAGTGGAAGAAGGAAAGGGGATCTTTTGTAAGGATTCTTGAAGCATACCTTGATAAACTAGAGAAGATTGAAGCAAGTCCCACAATGAGATCTTAGCTGAAGTAACTTGGAGTTTCTCGACAAGATCATAATCACCAAGTGATTTAGTTGTAGGTTTATGTGCTAAAGGAAGACTTGGCTATTTATTCATTATATTCTCAGAAGTATGGGCTACCGCTCTATAAGAGGGAGCCTTATAAAGATTAGGAGAATCATCATCAGATGGAACACTATTAATAGAACAAACCTTCTTAGGAGAAGGGCTAGCTAGAGTCACGTAAATGACTGATCGCTTAGGCCTTTGACGGGAAACAAAGATATAGATTAAATTTATAGAATCACCACAACTAGTGGAAAAATTACTTGAAGACATATTCTATCATCAATCCAAATAGGATGAAATGTGGAAGGAGATTCATCATCCACCAATGAATCATCCCTAGAGGAGAGAACATTAGAATAGATAAGAGATTCATCATTCTCAGATGCAACATCTCTAGGAGAGAGTGCATTGGAATGAGTAGGAGATTCATCATTCCTAAACGCATCATCTCTAGAAGAGAGTGCATTGGAATGAAGGGATGGTAGAGTAATATTAAGAAAGGTATCAATGATTTCATCTTCTTGCAACAAGATATCCTTCAAAGAAAGAGGAATCTCATGAGAAGGATCAAAGATACAAAGTGACATGGGAAAATCCAAGTCATTATCACATGCATGAATGGAATATCATTAAAATTTTGAATAAGATTAGATACTGAGCTAATAAAAGAAGATATTAGATTCATTATGATTTTTTCGATATTTTCTATGTTTTAGTAATTTGCATTTTCAGAGGTCTTGAGAGTGGAATTTGAGGTCAAAACTTGCATCAATCCTTAAAATTTGATAGCCATAGACATAGTATTTTAGGGATTGAACTAGTTCTCTAGGAGACCTTTCCAATGGTGCAAATGGTTGTGAATTTTGAGAAGTGAGTCAAAAGTTATGACCCCACCAAGTAGGGGTCAATAATTTCCTAGTTTTTTGGAAGATTTTCTCTTCATGTCGGGCTCAAAAAAATGTAGAGAAAGGGGATTCGCTACTCATGAGTTCTCTTCACTCAAAGAGCCTCACAAGGTGAACTACCCTAAACTACCTCAAGGAACATCAACGAGAGTTCCAAAACTAGAAAGAGTAGGTTACAAAGATTCTCTGGATAAACTAACAAGCTCTCAGCCAAAGGACAACAATATGAAATACATACGACAACGCAACACATTAGCATCCCAAGGGTGTATTGGTGTCTCATATGGACCAAAGAGTGAGTTTATCACAGAAAATGATAGAGTAACTACTAGCAATCCAATTTCTAAGAACTTCTAGAATGTCAGGAAATGACAGCTAGTGATAAAGCTGAAATAGACTGAAATAGAAGTGATGAAGATAAGAGGAAGAAGGGAAAGGAAATGATTACAACCATGCAAGTGATGAAGCCTCCAACATGTGAATGTCTTAAATACCTGCACACAAAAGAGAAAGATAAATTTTTGGGGCTGTATAGGGGTTTACCTCGGTCAAACCCTCTTTTTGGTGTTCCCACCTCCACGGACATCCATATAGATAGAGAGAAAAGAATGAAATGAAGGAATGAACATAAAAGAACTAAAAAATAGTGTTATGCTACTCAACCAAATAAAAGAGGAGAGGAGTAGAAAGTTTACCACCTCCACCAAGAGTGCTCAAGGCTAATGGGGGAGAAAATAAGAGGAACTCAAGCCTCTGCTACGATGGTGTTTTGTTCCACACTTTCTCTACTAAGTTGATGGAGTGTTGATGTTACTGCTATGGAGTGTAAAGTGTTTGGAGATTGAAGAGATGGTGAAGAAGATGCTTAGATCTTTTCAAGAGGTTGTAGAAGTTCAAGAAGCTATAGAAGAGCTTGTGTAGAGAATGTGAAGAGGATATGTAGAAGGATGTCAAGAGATTGTCTAGAGATGGAAATATGAAATGACAGGAATGAATGGTGAATTTGAAGTGGAGAGTGAAGCAAACGACCATATTCGGGCCGGTTGGTCGAAGAGGGTGTTAAAATTCAGCTTCTAATGGGAAGTGTAACACCTCTATAGGTTCCAACCGTAGGAATCTGCTAGGGATGTAAGCACACCATGTAGACGTCTGTTCCACGTGGGTGTCTTTGAATTTTTTTCTCCTATCGACACTCTAAAATAGGCACCAAGTGGAATGAAGGCAATGAGCTTCTGTGGATTTTAGCCTTCATATTTAGTTTTCTAAAGTGAGGCAGGGAAAAAGGGGAATTTGCGTAAGGGGTGATAATTCACTCCTATAAAAAATATTATGATGAGCTTGTCCCTAGAGCCCTTAACATTGAGATAGCTCTAATCTCATAGGGAAATAATCAATCCTACAAAGACAACCACTCATCAACCAATTCAAACAATAAACCTTGTGTTTGGGCTAAGAACAAGAATGTAATGAATGATGGTATGGTAGATGCCAAGGTGGTCCTAAGTGATCCTAGGCCAAACAACAATCTAATAGCTAATTTTCAACCAACTATACAACGAACAACATCCTCATAAAATAATCAGATCAATAACAATGAAACACAACAACGATGAACCCCTAAGAAGAACAACTATCCAAAACATAAATACACACAATTTTTTAGAACCTATGGATATAATCATGATGAAATTAGTAGAGTCAAATTTGATAATCCTTCCAAATTTTGAAAAATACCAAGAACCATAGGATAAACCACCCTGGTACAATGAAAATGATCTTTGGGACTTTCACAAAATCAAAGGACACAAAAGATCAAACTATACGAGGCTCAAAAATGTTATCCAAGATCTTATTGAGAACAAAGACATATTTGTTTAGATACCACCTAACAACCAGGATTTGAAGATATACAAGAACCCTACGCTAGATCATAGCAAAGGAAATAACACTGGAAAAACTAAGGATTACACAAACGTGCAACATACCTATTCCAATATGGTCGCTTCCTATGATAGTTTCATCATTGTTGTCACGATGAAAGGGCCTAGTGTAGAGGTGGAGTCACCACACGAAGTGGAAAAGTCACCATCCAAGGAGCTCAATCTCAACCTAGGGCACAACCTACTTTTCCAATATCAAAGCCTAGAAAGTATAATCTCCTAGATCAACTTAAGAAGACCCTCACATAGCTTTCTATCTTAAAACTATTGAGGCTATTTGTAGACATGGAAAATTGACCAACACACTTGATCCTGATTACTAACATCATTTCTTCCTAAATCATACTCTCAACTTATCATCACTTTTCATCTCTTAATTAGATAAATCATTATTTATTTAATTAGGTCTTTCTCGCTTGTTGATTAAATTAATCAATTTAATTTAATTAATCCTCTATCTTTGTTCATTTAAATAATTCATTTTATTTAAATAAAAAATCTAAAGTCCTCTTATTAAATTAAATAAATTAAACCTTATTTGATTTAATCTAACATTATCCCCTTTAGTTAAATAAATCAAAATATTTATTTAATTAA
This sequence comes from Sequoiadendron giganteum, assembly GCA_007115665.2. Classification (NCBI taxonomy): domain Eukaryota; kingdom Viridiplantae; phylum Streptophyta; class Pinopsida; order Cupressales; family Cupressaceae; genus Sequoiadendron; species Sequoiadendron giganteum. Next base: position 78,651,421 of record CM021106.1, on the reverse strand, counting down.
TTGAACCCTTCCTCTCAATTTGATTTAAATCAATTCATAAATTTAAATCTAAATTTTCACATCTCCTAATTCCTCACTAAATTAATTAACCCATGATTAATTTAATCTTAATCTATGTCACATTCTCTAGAGAATGCAACTTACACAATAAATCAATTACTTTGATTTATTAAATCTCCTATTTTCCCTCACATGGCATAAAAGAGGAATATTCCCTCAAATTTGAATTCAAATTCAAGTGGACTTGGTCCTTCCAACAAGGCATTTATTTCACCTTACAAGTCCTTTTTCCTTGAGCCAAGTGGCCATAACTCCATTTTCTTCCCTCTCCAACAAGTCATTTCACTATTTTGAAATTCCACCTAATGTCATTTATTGGCACTTTGATCAAAACTTGCACAACCATCAACTATTCACATCTTGACAAATGGCACTTGGCCATTGGGTGTTGAATGATCCCACATTGCTCAATTTCACTCATTCTTCCAACTTAGAAATCTATAAATGAGAGACTCTTCCTCTCATTCTATCATCCATAACTTGAGTAAACTTACTATACTCAACTTCATCCTCAAGTACATCTAATTTCATCCATTTCATCAAGATCTTAGCTAGGTTATGCAGATTTTTCATCATGGAGCTTGATTGAATCTTCATCAAAATGGATCACTCATCAACATTGCAACAAAGGAGTTGGGAAAGGGCCAATTTCTACACATAATTGGCACCAATTCCTCCACGGGATTGAGTGTTTACATGCTTAAATAGGATTTCAATTACTTTTTATGCTTTGTTCTTCATTTATTCCTATTTTGAGTATTGTAAATGAAATTCATGGGGAATCTTGATTCTCACTTGCATGTGGGATTACTACTGTGTTTGCTTCTTGTATTTGTGTAGGTCTAGGATTGAGATTAATATTTTGGCACTAGAAGGAGGGCTGATTTGGAGAAATTCATCACGTTTTTCCAAAAATCTGTGGTTTTTTGATTTTTTTTGTGCCTACAGGAAATTGCACCGCTCACAAAGTGACACCATATTGCACCACTCATAGAGCGACACCATATTGCACTGCTATCAGTAAAGCGACACTATATTGCACCGCTCTAGACTCCAAACTCCAAACTCCATCGCTGGAGTCTTCTTGCCCACAAATTCAAATATCTAAACTGCACCGCGAGTTTCTAAACTCCAAACTGTGCCATTGGGTTGAAATAGCGCCCACCTTTGCACTCTTTGTCATGCTACAAAATGCCACTCTTAGTTGTTAGTGGTGCTATATTGTGCTGCTAGAGTTTCTAAACTCCACCGAATTTACTAACTACGCCGCTGGGTGACAATAAAAAGTTCATTTTTATTTTTTGTTGACATGTGCATTTTTGTTTTCAACTTTGTGAAATATTAACTTGTTTGCTGTCACTATATCTTCTAGTTTTAATCATTTTTCAGGTTAGGGCATGGAAGAAAGAAAAGTGGAATTTTACATTATGACATCATTCTCATCTTATACCAAGTCTTTTTAAACACTTTAGTGTTGTTTAACACTCTTAGATAATTCTCAATCTCTCTTAAGAAATTTGTTATCTTTCATGCTTTAGGGAACACTAAATATCCTTTTGGGCCATTAAAAGAACAATACAATTTTTTTCAAATTTTGCAAACAAAGGGCTTAAAAAGAAATTTAGAACAACTTACTAGATTTGGCTTAAGGTTTAACAATTGAAAAAGACAAATCCCACATTTGATCTGGTGCTATAAAAATAATTCATTTTTTATTTGTGGAATTAAAATGAACAAGTGTTGTTTTTTTTGTAATTGTTTACTCAAAGTAATATCATCAAAAAGAATGTATGCGCTTCTCTCATGCCTCACAGTGATCTTGAGAATAAAAATCTCTTTTGGTGATCTTAATTTGAGTAAAGTAATTACCTCCAAATTTCATTTTGGGATTAAAATTGAAACAATCTTGCGAGTATTCTCCCTTTGTTTTTTAATGAAGGTCGATTGAACTATGAGATATGATTTCTTGCTTTTGTTTATCTTAGTGGGCCTGCCTTGTGGGAAAAATTAATCACCCAAGGGAATGACCCAACTAGGAACATGCTAAAGCCAAGCGACATCCACTCGGGATTTAAGTGTGGATAATGGAACAAAGGCCAATATCATGAGGATTATTTCGATGAGAAGGGCAACAATGGTCTCTCACCATATTGGATAGTCCCCCACAAATGTAATGCTCACATTAAAAACTCTTGTTTAGAAAAGGCCAAAATCCTATCTTTTTGTTCGTGCAAAAGGTCATGTCCTTTGAAGCCGCCCCATGTATACATGCGGTTCTATTGTAGAGATGAAAAGTATGCCATGAGAGATTCATGGGTACTGATACTTGATTGACCCAAGAAGCGAGTGCACTATAAGGGGGAGCCAATGTGGTCAAGCATCTAATCATCCGCACTAAATATGTGCATCTAGATTCGTCCAAGTGGGAACCCAACAAATATTATCTTTTCAGCCTAGGGATGTGAATATCATTGAAAACAAAAACACTTTGCTTGGATCTAAAACTTTGGGAAACCAAAATTCACAAAAGCTTCAAGATTTCAAACCCTTTAGTGGAAACAAATACCGTTGATGAATCCATGTGCTCTTGCTTACCCTAGGGATTCCATCCTTAGAAGTTTCTAAGTGCTTGGGTTTAATTATCATTTTTTTTAGTAAAGTCAACCTAGGAAACTGTGCTCTTGAAACCTTGATTTTCACATAATGGACCTTGTGGAATGAAAAGGAATTAAGACATAGACATTTAATTTGAAATAATAATAAAGAAATTATTTTTGATAAAAGGAACTCATTAAGAAAAGATAAGGACAATTGGAACTCACACGTGTTCTCTCAAATGATTTCCCATAAAATCAAAATCCAAAAACCAAGGTTCAAAAAGCTTTGTCCAAAGGATCGTGAAGATAATATTTCTATGATTCTTGAGGTTAGAGAAAGATTGGTATATAATTTCTATAAGAAAGCTTCAAAGAACCACCCAAGTTTGTATGAGTTCTATTATCAACAGAATCCAACTATTTTTCAAAGGTTTTCTTTTCTCACATAGGAATTATGGCATGTTCTTCAATATCGAGATCTTGTAAGAAAGATTCTTGTATAGGTCAAGTCTAGGATCAAAATCATCACTCTCATCCATCCCTCCATCATCAAAATCAAATCTCATATCACTAACAAAATCTTAAGAACTTTAAAACATCATTCATGCTAAACTTAAAGGAAAAATCAACATCACCTTGTTTGATTTAATACAGTTAGTCAAATTATCAATCCTCTTGAACAAATCTACCTCTAGGATAACACAACTTCCTAAGGTCTACAAGCTCAAAATCACTTTGATTGTCTTAACACTTTTAGTCAAATCATTCTCATGCACAAGTTTACTCTAGGATAACACAACTTCTTAGGGTTGACAAGTTCATTATCATCTTGTTTGGCTTAACACACCTAGTCAAACTATCAAAATCAAATCAATACAAGCCCTAAAATTTTTATCATCCCCCCCAAGGTTCTTCAAGAGTTTCATTCATCCACATCATCCATTTTCCATTTATCTCATCCCCATCATCACTGTTGATTCTTAAACTTTCCTAGTTCTTCTCCTTTTTTGTGCGTAGGATTAAGATCAAATGATCTCTATTTTATGGTTCAAACAAGATCACAACACAAGAGGAACATGGAAATCACTAAGGAAACATCAACTTCAAGTAAACTAAGTCAAATGACTCCCAAAATAAACCTTGCAGGATCAAGCAACCCTCCAAACTACTCCTCTCTGCCATCACAAAACCCTCAAGAGGAGGGCCATGTAGAGGAAATCACCGATGATGAATTGGGAATGACACAAGAGGAAATAACTAATTTGTTTTAGAATATCGAGAATCATAGAATCATCAACACCATGTTGAAACTTAATCCTTCTCTATATTTACATGCGTTAACAAAAGAAGGGGCTAAAATCCCTTCTGAATTTGACGTAAGTACCAATATGGAAAGGCCTCTTATGACCATACCCCCAATATCACTTCCAAACATCACTCAGAATATTCCCAAAATCATATCAACAATTGCTTCAACCCCACCAATTGTTAACAAGGGAAGCACCATGCTTCACACAATCCAAAAGAATCACCTTGTATACAATAGAGAAATAAATATCAACACCATGTCGGATAACTCCATCCCGATAAATTAATTAAACCCATATGTTCCACTTACTTTCCATAATCATGCAAAATCATCCCCATTTCATGCAACACCAATTTATCCACCGAATATACAACCTTCTCTCCCCATGATTTCACAAGGAGAGGGTGGATTATTCGGGATAGGGGGAGTCATTGACCCTTCCTAGTCATCACTTTTCCAAGGGAACACACCACCATTCCATCCATTACCTTTGAAATTTGTATCATGTTTTGGGTTGGGCCTTCCCCCTACCCACCACCAATCTACCAAACCAAAAAAATCTAAGCATAACATCTAACCCCTCATTTTTCCATTAGTGTCGCAATAACATATGACAACCATTCAAGCCACCACAATGGTTAACACATCCAATAGTCCCCAAATATCTCAAAGCATGGTTTCCCAGGGACCAAGCGTCTCGATCACACCACCCACAACCCAAACCTTGATCACCAACATGACCCTTCCACTTACCACAATGGTCAACACCATTCCCAGTCCACCGCCGATTCCACCAAAAGCTAACATGATGAATTCATTCATCACCATGATTCAAGCAGTTCAAAAATCCACCCACCAAAGGGTACTTTAACAAAACCAACAAGCTGCACAATTGGCTGCTCAACAAGTGCAAGCACAATTAGCCACCCAACAAGCCGCTCAAGCTGCACAAGCTCAACAAGTCACACAAGCTGTGCAAGCAACAAAAGTAGCCCAACAAGCACAAGTTCAAGCTCAATCCCAACACTAGGCTCAACAAGCATAAGCACAATACCACACACAACTGCAAGAAATCCATCAACATGCATACCAACAAGCCCTGCAAGATTTTCAGGCACAACAACAAGCTAAACAACAAGCCTTGTTCAAACAATAACAACTAGAAAAACAAAAATCTTCATTTGCGAAACAACAGCTAGACCAACAACAAGCTTTGTGGGAACAACAATAGTAGGACCAACAAAAAGATTTGTTGGAACAATAGTAGTAGGACCAACAAGCATTGCTAGTACAAAAGTAGGCATATCAGCAGGCCCTAAACGCATAGCAAAGCTTGCAACAAACCCCCACCAATACCCCACTCGTCAATCAAAAACCACAAATGCCTCAAAACACATTCATCCCACCTCCTGATCCACAAAATGATGTTGCAACACAGATCAAACTGCTCTCGTAGTAGGTGGTGGACCTTCAGTCAGGAAAAACAACTAGAACATCGAGCAATTTGTGCCCCTATCCTTTTAATAGGAGTCTTACAATGGTACTATTCCCAAAGGGATTTGAAATCCCCAAATTCAACAAATATAATGGGATGGGAAACCTTGAAAATCATGTCAAGGAGTTTCAAGTGCATTGCATGGAAGTTGCATATGATGACACATATCTAATATGACTATTTCCTCGGGCTTGACTGGTACCACCATGGAATGGTTCTCTCATCTACCCATAGGCATCAAAATATTCCAGGAAATTGTGGATGCATTCCTTAAAAACTATGCATTCAACATGGGTACACATGTTAGTTTGGAGGAACTATCAACACTAAAACAAAGAAAAGGAGTGATATTCACCTCCTTCTTGCAAAGATGGCGATCTGAGGCCAATCAGAGTAAGTGGACCATGCCAAAATAACTACAAGTTTGCGTAATCATTTCCAATATGGATGGAAACTTGGTGTTCTATCTAAAAATGCAATGCATTACAACATATGATCAATTGATCCCAAAGGCGCTCAATATCGAAAGAGCCCTTACTATGCGAGGGGGCACATCTATATTTCCTGCACAACAGGATAACCACCCATCCACTAGTTGTAATGATAAAACCTGCACATGGTGAAGGAACAAAAATGTCACAAATGATGGAGTGGTCGATGCTAAGGTTGTCATCAGTGCTCCCAATAAAAATATTCAATCTCATCATCCACCAAAGAATCACAACTGCAACAATGTGTAAACCAATATGGTAGCACAACAACAACCATCTCCAAATAATCAAATCAATAACCTGAATAATCAAGGAGGACCACCTCCCTGAAACCAGTATCCTCCCAAGTGGAAGTTCACAACCCTTGGAGAGTCAATCAAATCTATAATGAAGAAGCTAGTTAAAGATAACCTTATCAAAATTTTCAACTTAGAGCAATATGCGGAACCCATGACAAAACCATGATGGTACAATGAAAACCTCCTTTGCAATTTTCATAAAATCAAAGGGCATACAACCACAAATTGCATGAGATTGAAAAAAATCATCCGATATCTTATTGAGGACAAAATCATAAATGTCAAGCAACCCACTGAAAATCAAGACCTCAAAATATACATGAATCCGATGCCTAACCATAATTAGATAAATAATCAAGGAAACAATCAAGGAAATAACCAAGGGAATAATAAGGAGAAACAAAAGTATGCCATTACAAACCTTATATATGAAGACATCGTCACATGCATAGATGAAATGGTCACTATCATTAGAATCAAAGGAGCCAATGCTGACTCTGGAGTCACCACACGTGGCGGAAAGGTTACTATTGCAGGGGAATCATAGCCATCTAAGACCCCCATCTCAAATCCGAAAGTCATTCCCTATGATTATAACGTCATTCACCAACTAAAAAGAACCCCCGATTAGATCTCTATCATGGAGTTACTAAAAAGTTCCACTGCCCATAGGAAAATCCTTGATGAAGCATTAGCTACATCCACTATCTCCGCTAACCTTGAAACAAAAGAATTCTAGGCTATGGTTGGTAACATTGTCACCCCAAATCTCCTCACTTTCTTCAATCAAGATTTCCCCGCCTAGCCATCTCACAACCATGCACTTCACCTTCAAGTGCTGGTTCATAAGAAAAAGGTTAAAAGGGTCTTAGTGGATGGAGGCGCAAGCCTCAATATTTGTTCGCTTAAACTTATAAAGAACTTGGGAATCTCAGAAGACTCCATCGACAAAAAAAAAGGATTATCATCAAAGAATATGATGACTAGGAAAGAGTGTCTCAAGGCACTATCAATATCCCAATCCATGTGGGGCCAACCACTATGGAAACCACATGTTAGGTCCTCGACCTTTTTTTACCCTACAACATCCTCCTATGATGCCCATGGATCCATGGAATGATGTCAGTTACCTCAACATTCCACCAATGTGTCAAATTTTCCTACCAAAATGAGGAGGTCAAAATTTATGGTGACCCTGAGCCGCTCGCCTATTGCAAAAACTTGGAAGCAAAATTCTATAAGGTTCCCCAAGTGCCAAAAAATGATGAGGGACCCTCCACTCCCTATGTAGATCCATCTAACCTTGCCTCCACTTTTGTGACATAGACACCCTCCATTCCTGATAAATCTGACATCAAGCTCATGATCCAAGACAATGGGTGTGGAGATTACAAAATGAAGAAAAATGTATCTGTTGTAGGAGAGTTACCGTAATCTTCTAGGTCACATGGGCAACCCCAACTAGTTGAAACACCTGTCCACACGTTCAGGGCAAACCCTTTTAGATTCCATTGGTGGAGGGATCTAAGTTAGGAAAATGTGGATGAAAGAGACATTTAAAGTTTACTATACAAAGAGGAAAGACCCACACCCACCCTACCCATGAATGGAGCTAGCAGAGGATTGCAAATGATGCTTGGTATGGGCTACAATAGAAATTAAAGCCTTGGAAAGAAAAATGATGGATGACTAGAGCCCATCATTATAGAAAGATGATTGGGAAATCTTGGCCTTGGATGTACCCCTTCGAGTATAACCATACATGGTAGAGGTACCCCTAATAGAGTAGTTAGGTCTCCTCCTTAGTTATCAGCGACCACCCTTCAATTACTAGTATTCACAAGTCTGCCCCTAGATAATTTCACCTTCGACATAACTAACATCTGTAGTAGTAGTGATGATGAGGATACCATAACCAACTTACCCACAATTTTTGAAGACTCCTCCTTACTCATGATTAGTACCTCATCCATTGAATCAGACTGCCAAACTCACAAAATAAACCTAGTTTACCCCCAACTCATCGACTACGACCAATGAGGACCACTAGTTCTAGACACATTAAAAAATGATGAGACACTCTTAGAATTCATGGGACTAAGGGATACAGTACCATGCAGAGATCATAAAGTTGGATTCAACATCACATTGGACACACAAGCCTATTACAGGGAGATGATTGAGTCCTTAAGTCACAAAAGAAAAATAATGAGAATAAGCTCAGGGTCATTGAGTGAAAACCACATTGTGGCACTCTCTAATCATAGAATAGTAAAAAGAAAGGATGCATCCAATAGTGAAAACCTCTCCGAGGCATCGAAGGATGAAGGATTGAATCTCCCCCTACTGCACTTCATCAAGAGAAATCAACATTCCTGGCAGAACAATGCAATCCTATCAATCTGAGAACATAAGCAACACCACACATAACCTTCTATGTTGAATCACTTCTCATAGAAGAACAAGAACTCTTATCAGAATTCCTAAGAGAAAGAAATGTGAACTTTGTGTGGAGTTATGCCGACATGCCAGGTCTTGATCTGGAAGTCATGGTTCATCATTTAGCTGTCTACCCAGGTGCAAAGCTAGTAAGACAAAAGTTGAGAAAGATGCACCCTTAGATATCCTTTCTAGTCAATGTGGAATTATAGAAACTCGTGGATGCCAATTTTATATGCTCAATTGATTATCCAAAATGGGTGTCCAATCTTGTGCCAGTTTCAAAGCCAAATGGGGGCATCCGTATCTGCACTGATTTCAGAGACCTAAACAAAGTGTGTCCTAAGGCTGACTTTCCACTACCCAATATTGATATGATAGTGGACATGATGATCAAAGATGAGATGCTATCATTGATGGATGGATTCTTAGGGTACAACCAAATTATGATAGAAAAGGAAGACCAACATAAGACAATGTTTACATGTCCATGGGGCACCTACTATTGGAACATGATTGCATTTGGGTTAAGGAATGCGGGAGTGACATATCAAAGGGCCATGAAACTAATTTTTCATGACATGATTCACAAAACTATGGAAGATTATGTGGATGATTTATTAGCCAAGTCAAGGAAAAGACAGGATTACATAGCAGCTCTAAGTGCCATCTTTGATAGATTTCAAAAATACAAGGTTAGACTCAACCCCAAAAAATGCACCTTTGGGGTGCAATCAGGAAAACTCCTGGGATATATAGTATCAATGAGAGGAATAGAAGTGGATCAAGGTAAAGGCAATCCTTGACATGGAAGCACCTAGGACACTAAAACAACTCAGAAGCCTACAAGGCAAGCTCCAATCCATCCACAAATTCATAGCACAACTAGCGGATAAACATATTCCATATTCACATATAATCCACAAGGGACTAACATAAAAGTGGGATGACAAGTTTGATCAGACATTTAGCAAAATCAAAGAATATCTACTTACGCCACTAGTGTTAATGCCACCTACTCTAGGAAAACCACTGATTCTATACATTTCAACAACCATGGTAGCTCTCGGTGCTCTATTAGCTCAAGATGATGAAAATGGAAGAGAGAGAGTGATATACTACATCAGAAGTTCAATGGTAGGGCATGATATCAACTACACACCAATAGAAAAATCTTTCTTGATAGCTGTGTTTGCAGCCCAAAAGCTCAGACACTACATGCTAGCTCATTAGATCAAGCTGATTGCAAAGATAGATCCACTAAAATACTTGCTCTCTAAGGACACTCTCATAGGACAAACAACTAAGTGGGTCATGATATTGACAAAACATGATATTGAATATATAGAGAACAAGGCCATCAAAGGATAATAAATTATAAACCAACTAGCAAAGGTTCCAATTTATGCTGACAACCCACTTATCTTAGAATTTCCAAACGAGTCAATTTTCAACATAAGTATAGAAAATCATTGGAATATGTATTTTGATGGGTCATACACACAAGATGGGTCAGGTGCCAGAATCTTCTTCATCAATCCCTAGGGAGACTGCATATCCATATCCTACAAACTATCTTTTTTGTGCACGAACAACATAGCAGAGTATGAAGCTCTCGTCATAGAATTAAGGATTGCAGTACAATGATAGATTATAGCTCTCAAATTCTATGGATATTTAGAGCTCATCATCAAGCAAGTCAATGGTGAGTACCAAACAAAGGAAGAAAAACTAGCTCCATACAAGAAATTAGTGGAGAGCCTCAAATAATTCTTCATTGATGTCACCTTTGAACAACTACCTAGAGCAAACAACATAGCAACAAATGCTATGGCCACAATTGGATCGCTCTTGGAAATCCCAAAGAATGTTCCAAAAAAAGAATTCTTGGTAGAGTAGCTTCTCGTACTGGCATTCAAGGTACCAGAGTTTGAATTCATGTTTAGAATTGTTAGTCCCGATGATCCCCGGTATCATGAAATCTATACCTACCTAAGAATAGGAGTCCTCCTAGCTAACATTACCCCAACCTTAAATGAACCTTTGTCAAAAGGTCCTTATGTTTTGTCATCCTAGGAGAAACCCTTTATCATAAAAGCATTGAAGGAACCCTATTGCATTGCTTAAATCTTGAGGAAGCCTTGACTACTCTGACTGAGGTCCACAATGGCATTTGTGGTTCACACTCGAGTGGTATGAAATTAGCTAAGAAGTTGCTGAGAACTAGATACTAGTAGCCAAAAATGGAAAAGAGAGGCACATGAATTTGTTAGAAGGTATTTACAGTGCCAAAAACATGGAGACCTAATTCATGCACCAATTCAAGAGCTTCATCCTATTGTTACACCTTGGCCCTTTTCACAGTGTGGGCTCAATCTCATGAAAAAAATCACACCCACCTCATCCAATGGCCACAAATTCATCATCACCGCCATGGAGTAGTTTACAAAGTGGGTCGAAGAAATTCCCATGACCTACATAATAGGAAAGCAGATATCCAAGTTCATTATGAACTATCTCATTTGCCAATACGGTGTCCCCCAATCCATTATTTCTGATAATGGGACAACTTTCAAGAAGTAGGATGTTCATGATTTATGTGAAAAATTCAATATCCAACATCACTTTTCCACTCCGTACTATCCCTAAGGCAATGGCCAAGCAAAAGCTACCAACAAAACTATCTTGAAAATCCTTAAGAAAACAGTCAATGACTTTGGTCATGACTGACATCTACAACTAAATCCTACCTTATGGGCCTAGCGCACTAGCATCTGCACACCAATAGGTGCCACCCCATTCTCCCTGGTCTACAAATCAAAAGCCATCCTCCAAATTGAGATTGAGATCCCATCATTAAGGATATCACTGCAAAACCTCATTACAAATGAGGAATATCATGTTTCAAGGTTAAATAAGCTAGAGTTATTAGATGAACGATGCATGGATGGCCTCCACTATCTATAGGTATATCAAAACCACCTAAAGTGTAGCTACAACAAGAAGATCAGGAGACACACCTTTCAAGTCGGTGAGCTTGTGCTAAAGGAGAACTAAAAGAATGTGCCAAACCTAGAGAGAAAAGGTAAATTTGAGCCCAACTGGTTTGGACATTTTGTCATCACAACAAGCTATAAGTTAGGGGCATATCAACTACCAACACTAGAAGGCGAGCCTCTACAGGATCCCATAAACAACTCCCACCTCAAAAAGTTTTATGCCTAAAATGTTTTAAGGTATAGAACCAAAAATACAAAAAAAGAAAAGAAAAGGATTGAAAACATTAAAGAAAAAAATTGTCCTCTAGCGAAAACCACTTTGGTGGCACTTTGGACAAGTACCTTGGTGAAAAATTAGAAAAAAGGTGCCAAGTGTAAATAAAACACTCTCCATCCACCAAGATATTCACAAAATTATCCATCACATTCCATTTATCCTTCCACCATCTGTTCGCATGCCATACCATAGCTTGATCTTGTACTCGTATCATGTTCCACCATAGTACTACTTGGCATATTCCCAAGGTTATTTTGTCTTGCTTGTATTGAATTAGTCCATCAGATCACATTGGGGGCATGTGCCTATACCTGCATCAGATCAGATTCATGTATATTCTTGTGATCTTCCTAAACATCAAAAAATCCAAAAACATTCAAAAAATCCTTCAAAATCCAAAACATGTCAAAAATCTAAAAAATCAAAAATAGAGTCATCCGACCAAAATGAATCATCTCTAGGCTTGGACGTAGGAAGGGTTGATCTTTGATCATCCCTCAAGATATTTTAGGTTAGTCCTTAGGCGTCCGTCGCAATTTGGCAATCTGTTTGCCCATCTTTTCATCATCAAATGGAGTTTGTCGTCAGTCAAACTACGTGGTCTCTGCATGTATAACATAGGCAAAAATAATCTATGAATCAAATCTTGAGACCCCTAGGATAGGTATTTAAGTTAGTCTCTTGGTCATAAATCTTGAAAATCCAAAAAACATTGAAAAATTTCAAAAATCATCAAAAACATCCAAATATTTGAAAATCTAAAATGGTGCACCCATCTCATCTCGCTTTCACTCACAATAATCACCGTTCATAATAAATCAATCATCGTCTTCATCCTTTGGTGAGTTAGTCAGAAGCAATTCTAGCAGGTTAAAAAAAGAACACCTAATTGTCAAAGTCTCAAGTCTAGGTCAGTAAGCAGGCAAGTTGATCAACTCGTAGTATCAATAGCTTATCATCAAATCAATCTCATAAAAAAACCCTAATCACAACATGTCCTAAGATGCATCCTTCCAATGATGGAAATTAACATCAGGTATCACCTTAGTTTAGTCTTGGCTAGTGGTATGAAAAACATTAGCTTATCTGTTTACTTTGTTCTTTCTTTAGATTTATTTTGTTGCACTCATTCCAAGGACCTCTCGGTGATGCCTAAACAAAATAGGTTTAGAGAGAAAGGAATGGGGCAACAATCATTTTCTTTTTATTTTCTATTCTTGTGGGATACTCCTGTAAAATAACTTAGTCATGCATTCTTTGTTTGGATTTTAGGGAGGGTGTTTTAGGTATCTTGTTGACCATATAAGAAGACTTTCTTTTCTATGTTTTGGTTTGAGATGTTTAGAATGTCTAAACTACATCTAGAATAAGGATCAGTATGCTAAGTGTGAACATGAATACTCCTATCTAATTTTTGAGTCAAAGTCCATCACACTAGGTACAACACCATCCTAGTTCTTTATACCTTGATACATTGTACCTATGTGTGTTATCAAACATAAAGTAATTGGCCCTTTGAAAATCCTGACTCCTGATAAGAAAATCATTGATATTTAATGACTTTTTGGATCTCTTTTATTCTATCTTCTTTCCATACTAACATGGTGTCATGACAGTTAATCAGAACATCACTAATGCATCCGCTCTAAATCCATAAAATTATCAACATAAGTGCATATCATATCATATAGATCATACCACATCATATCATCTCGCATTATCATCATCTTAATTTGTGAGCAATAATATAGATTTGTTATTCTAGGTATCTTAAGAAATCATTACATTAAATTCATTTCATATTATATATTACATGAATCATTAAAGGGCATAATAGAAATCATTAGCATCCATTATCAATACATAATCGGTCGCATATCATTTACATCACTAATCATTTTCACATCAATACATAATCATTAGCATACATTGCATCCATATGATTGTCACCAAAATGCATAGAAAAATACAAAAAATAAATGCATCCATAATCATCATCACATCTTATAGAAACATACATCATATAGCATGAGCATAAATTAAAAGCATTTGATAACATCTCATTGCACATAATAAAGTAAAATGCATCCATACATTGTACATCATAGAACATCTCATAAGTAGAACCATCTCATATATATATCATCAAAATAATACAACTGTCATGATACAAAAATTGGATCAAGTATATACATCAAAGTACATGATACAATAGGGGCAATAATTAGAGCCCATGGATCGAAAAATGGAAAAAATTCTTGTGATCAAAAGACTAGCCCTACTGGTTGTGCCCCTCCCTCTCTAGTCACTCACCATGGTCCTCTAGAGGCCTCATCCCTATCTCCTATGAAAAGTTCGACACCCAACCAACTAGTGGAACTGCCTACCTATAATTTTTCTAATAGTACTTGACCTCTCTAACCACCTTCTTATATGCGCTCAAGGATACTATCCAACCCTAGGCAGATGAGGTTGTACTCTCTAGTTGTCACCTCCGGTCGATCTCCTGATCCCTCTTGGTCCGGGCCTGGTCCCTCTCAGTGGTAACTACTAAAACCTGCTGATGAGCTTGGTCTCACTCAACCGTCAAAATCTGTATCTACCCTTGAAGCTGCTAAATTAGGGCATCCCTATGGTCTGGCTGTGCGAGTAGCTATTGCTGCAGTACTTGGTCCCATGGTGGTTCTTGGTCTCATGGTGGTGACTGGTCTCATGGTGGTGTTGCTGCCTGGTCTCATGGTGCTGTCTGATGTGGAGGAGGCCACCTCCTCCCTTGTCCCTATCACCATCTCTGTTATTGTCACCTCTACCTCCCTATCCTCTGCCCCTGGCGACTGATCTACCTTTCAGCCTCCATTGTGGGAGAATTGTACTTGGAACTTTCAATCACAGAGGAGGCCTGAACCGTGCTATGTAGGCTTGTGTAACCCTTGCATTTGCTGGCCCCTGGTCATATGGCCATGGTGTGGACACTAGCTATCTAAATGAGGCTACTTCCTTTGGCGCTGGAATGGGCTAGCCCCATGCTATCTCTCATGATGAATGAGAAAAGATCACCACATATTGGTCATCTGGACCATCCTAAACCTTGCCGATCTACCAAGCTACCTTGTCGAGGAGGTACCACTCTATCATGGTGTGCTCGCGGCCCTGCATCCATCTATCCTACCAAGCAAAGAATAGCTACTTGTGATCATCGCACCACATGCCTATATCCATACAAGGCTTCCAAACAAACTCTCACATCTCATCGAGCACTCGTCGCCAGTGGGAAATACCTCCTGTACCTGTGTGGGTAAAGCAAATCTGGGCTCCCTCATACTGCCAAATGACAAGATCATCAATATCGAATGATCGGCGTGATAACCGAATGGAGCACTAAAATCCTTTCCCATGCCCAGATGTCTAGTAAAGTGACCCCGACCCAAAGGGCCTTGCTGTCAAGATATGTAAACTCATGGAGGTCCCTGTACAGTGAGGCTAACATCACTAGCCCCCAAGCAAAGCACTCCCTATGGTGGACCATCCACTCCCAAGCTAGTCCCCAACCTAGAATGAAGTATCAACACTGCCAATTTGGTGCCACTAGACCTAAAATGATGGCTGCAACAATCAATCTATAGGTGGGCACTACACCTCGGTACCTCTTCAAGTCTATTTGTCCCTCAAAAAAGTGAATCTGATCAAGACCCATCACATCATAGTAAGCATCCCTATCAAGATCGAGATCATAGATGACTCTCGCTCCATGGATAGGCAATTGTAGGATGCGCCAAACATCCTCGAGAGTAACAATCGCCTCACTAGTAGGAAGGTGGAAGGGGGAGGTCTCACTATGCCATCGCTCTACCAAAGCTGTCATAATCCCTCAATGGGTCTGAACAACACAAATGTATGCAATGAACCAAAGGTTGAGCATACCAAGATACTCCTCAAGGAATATTTTTATACCCTGTAATCTATTGAGCACTGGCCATTTGTGCTCCCTTGAGTGAAGTATATCGAGGTCCTCCCACACAAGGGGAACCATCGTGTCAAGTCTGGTAAAAAAATCTGCCTCCTGTGTCAGATTTTTGCATTTGAAACAACAATTGTGGCCCTGTGTGCAAATGCGGTGCAGTTTGTAAAGTTCCAAACTACGCTGCTATGATGGAGTTTGACAAATTCAAAATTCTAAAGTGTACCCAGCAGTCCAATTTGCATGTGCAACTGACTTTGTACCGAAACCCTCGTTCCAAACCATGTCATGCGGTCCAGTTTGCATATGCGACGGAGTTTGGATGAAACCCCAATTCTCCTAACTAGCCCACGATGACACTATTCTCATATATGACACAATTTGAAACCACGGGATGCCGATTGAACATTTGTAGTGGCACTATATAGCACTGCTTGACCTAAAGATGACTTGGACCCTATTAAATCCATGTAAAATGATAAAATTAAAAGTTGAGATAGGGGTACATACCACGGGTCCTACACCAACTAGCTGTTGGTGCACTCGTACCCTCTCTGACATGTGCCTAGAAATGTGTTGTTGCGTCATCTCGACCAAAACTCAGAGCTCAAAGTGCAGAAAATTCTAAAGGCTAAGTGTGCAAATGAATTGAAAGTGACCCCTCAAGGTCTATTTAAGCTCGCAAATTAGGTTTTCTTGACCTAATTTGGCCATCTAGCTAGGGTTTTGGTCCCCTGATCCTGTTTTTATCTAATCAAGGACACATTTGTATATTTTTTTGGCATTTTAACGCATGTTTTGGCATCCTAGGGCATTTTTGGACCTGTTGGGCACCTTGTCCTCTTTTTTTTGTGAGATCATCCAAAAATCAAAATTTTTGTCCGATCTCTCGAGGGGGCAACATTTCAGCATAATCCTTCTACTGGGGCAACAATGGGGCATTTGAAAAAATCAAGAAATTTTGAACTTTGATCACAATAGTTTATTCTTTGAACCAATTCAACAAGTGCATTGCTTCAAAGTGGGGCAAAATGTAGACATGGAAAATTGACCAATGCACTTGATGCTGATTACTGACATCATTTCTTTTTGAATCATACTCTCATCTTATCATCACTTTTCATCTCTTAATTAGATAAATCATTATTTATTTAATTAGGTCTTTCTCCTCTATTGATTACATTAATCAATTTAATTTAATTAATCCTCTATCTCTGTTCATTTAAATAATTCATTTCATTTAAATAAAAACTCTAAAGTCCTCTTATTAAATTGAATAAATTAAACCTTATTTGATTTAATCTAACATAATCCCCTTTAGTTTAATAAATCAAAACATTTATTTAATTAATTGAACCCTTCCTCTCAATTTGATTTAAATCAATTCATAAATTTAAGTCTAAATTGTCACATCTCCTAATTCCTCATTAAACTAATTATCCCATGATTAATTAATCTTAATCTATGTCACATTCTATACAGAATTCAACTTGCACAATAAATCAATTAATTTGATTGATTAAATCTCCTATTTTCCCTCACATGACGTAAAAGAGGAATATTCCCTCAAATTTGAATTCAAATTCAAGTGGATTTGGTCCTTTCAACAAGGCATTTATTTCACCTTACAAGTCCTTTTGCCTTGAGCCAAGTGGCCATAACTCCATTTTCTTCCCTCTCCAACAAGTCATTTCACTATTTTGAAATTCCACCTAATGTCATTTATTGGCACTTAGATCAAAAATTGCACAACCATAAACCATTCACATCTTGACAAGTGGCACTTTTCCATTGGGTGTTGAATGATCCCACATTGCTCAATTTCACTCATTCTTCCAACTTGGAAATCTATAAATGAGAGACTCTTCCTCTCATTCTATCATCCATAACTTGAGTAAACTTACTATACTTAACTTCATCCTCAAGTACATCTATTTTCATCCATTTCATCAAGATCTTAGCTAGGTTATGTAGATTTTTCATCATGGAGCTTGATTGAATCTTCATCAAAATCGATCACTCATCAACATTGCAACAAAGGAGTTGGGAAAGGGCCAATTTCTACACATAATTGACACCAATTCCCCCATGGGATTGAGTGTTTACATGATTAAATAGGATTTCAATTACTTTTTATGCTTTGTTCTTCATTTATTTTCTATTTTGAGTATTGCAGATGAATTTCATGAGGAATCTTGATTCTCACTTGCATACGAGCTTACTAATGTGTTTGTTTCTTGTATTTGTGCAGGTCTAGGATTGGGATTCACACATTCCCCCACACATAGATAAATCTTAGAGAAGGCTTTATCTTCATCATGCATCCTAGAGGATATTGATATAAAACAGTTTTAAGATATGGTAGGGCATATCACCAATCATCTTCTCACCTTCTTGGAACAAGACCTGCGATCCCAACCATCTCATAACCATGATTTTCACCTTGAGGTCATTATTCATAAGAATACTTTAAAAGAGTCTTGAGAGATGGAGGTATTGGTCTAAACATTTGCAACCTTCAGGTGATAAAAAACTTGGGCTATTCAAAAAATTCTATTGAGAAAGAAAAGAGTACCACCATAAGAGCATATGATGACTAAGAGCGGGTATTGTAAGGCATCGTCACACTACGATCCAAGTAGTTTATGTCATTTCAAAAGCTACATGCCAAATTTTAGACCTTGATCTTCCCTACAACATCTTACTTGGCCGACCATGGATCCATGCCTTAAAAACTATAGCTTCGACCTATCATCTATGTGCAAAATTTCCTTTTGAGGGAAGATAAGTTAGCATTCATGGAGATATTGATATTTTTTATTACTACAAGAACCTTGAGGCCAAGTTTTACAAGATATCCCAGATCCCTAAAATTGATGAGGTGACTACACCATCGTCCTCATTTTTTCACCCATCATCTGTTGCATCTACCTCTGAAACAAAAACACCCACTTCTAAAACATTCTTGACATCAAAGAAGTGATTCAAGATGATGGTTGTGGAAACTATAAATTAATGAAGGATAATTTTTTGTTGGGAGAGCTACCTCTTTCTCTCAAATCCCATGGGAACCCCATATCTAGTATTAAAGTTCCCAAAACAATAAAAATGGAATCTACCACCTTCACCAAGTGGGGGGATTTGAACAAAGAAGATGCAAATGAGAAGGACATCTCTAAACTGCTATATCAAAATGAATGACCAAACCCCACTCTTCCCATGGAAGATGACAACAAAGGCTTGCATTTAATGAAGGGGGGGGGGTATAAAAATAATGAGAAACTAGGAAAAATGATAATAGTTTTCTAGAGCCCATAGTTCATGAGAAACGTCCAAAGAATCTTGGCTTAGGATGTACTACTAGCAAGGTTACCCTTCTTGGAAAAGGTACTTCCGCTAAATGGAATGAGGCTTCCTCTTGGTTACCAACATCACGTGATACAACCCTAGATGACTTCCCCCTTGATGTTGCTAATCTATTTGAGAAAAAAATCTCTTCATGATATCCACAACATCCTTTGACCCGAACGATCAACAAACTAAAATAAGCCTTCTATACCCACAACTCATTAACTAGGACCAATGAGGACCACCGATTCTAGATTTATTCAAAAATGATGAAGCGATCTCATAATTCATGGGACTTCATGAAAACTTACCATGAGAAGATCACAAAGCTACTTTTGATATAGATCAAGACATAGGGGCATACTACGGGGAGATGATTGAATCCTTTAGTCACAAAATTGTTGACATGCAACTAACATGCATATCTTTGAGTGAAAACAACACTATGAAACTTTCTAATCCTAAAATAGTAAAAAGAAAGGATGCATTTGAGGGTGAAAACCTCTTTGAGGCATCCAAGGATGAGGGATTCAATCTCCCCCTTAGTGAAATGCATTCAGAAAAGTCAATAGTTCTAGCAGAAAAGGACACTCCAGTAAATGTGGGAATAGAAGAAGCACCCAAATCACTTTCTATGCCAAATTTTTGTTGGATGAAGAACAAAAACACCTAGCAACATTCTTGAAAGAGAAAAGAGCCAACTTTGTGTGGTCATACACAGATATGCCAGGGCTTGATCTAGAAATGGTTGTGCATCATTTAACTGTTTATCTTGAAGCCAAAATAGTAAAGCAGTGTGAACAGGTGAAATCCACTAATCTAAAATGCGAAATGAAGTAAAATGAAAGATAAGTATAAAACACCTAACACATCAAACAATTAGCCTAGTTGGATTAAAAAAAAATTAAGTTAAACAAAATTATTATAGCTTGTCTAGAATCGATCCTTTGGTTGGCCCTTGATATCACTTTGATGCGTGCTCCTTGGATTGCTAACTTAAAATAATTATGGTAGATGTGTGATTAATGGAGGTGGGTGAATGTGATAATGGTGGTAGATGAAAATGAAAATACTATGAAGGTTTCAATAAATGGATTTAATGGCTTGAAAGGCTTGAGAGAAATTTTTTGGTATGCATGTAATGACTCACTCAGGTAATGAGAAGATGGGGCAATTTATAGAGAAAATTGAATCCTCTAGAGGATTCAATGGTCCGGATTGAGCCACCATGGCCAAGATGGAGGGTTGTGGTGAGTTGAGGACTCACAAGCCCTCACATCTTGACATGTAGTGGGTGAGTTGTCCAAAGGACAAGATGAGATGGAAAGGGTAAAAATGACATGGAAGAGGCCGTGTGGTCCCAAGGTACTTCCAAGTACCTTGGGATGGGAGAGGATTTCCCCAAAAAGTTATTCCTTGGCCCCATATGGGGCTGAAAGTGACAAGTGATGAATTTTAGAAAGTCATCCCTTGTCAACATGGGGAATGGGAAAAGCTTTGAAGAAATAAAAAGTGAATTATAATTCACTTTTTGGGGGAGACCAAAGGGTAAAACCAAATTCCACCAAAAGAGGTCCTTGTCATTTGGGTACAATGTGACACATGAGATGTCATAGGAAAGAGAAATGCACGGGGGAATAAATGTGAATTTTTAATTCACATGGGAAAGAGGTAAACCCAAAAAAAGGTAAGTACCAAGAAGGTTGACTTAAGGACATGTCAAAAGGGGTAAGTGATTAGGATTAGGATTGTGAAAACAAGTGATTAGATTAACTAATTATGATTAGGGGTAGTTGGCAAGTTATGGAGGATGTCACATTAATCCTAATTAAGGATATGCACACCTCAATGAAGGATTAATTAATTAATCTAGTTTAGTGAAAAGGTTATGGAGGATGTGACAAGGAGAGAGAAATAATAAATAAAAAAATGAAAAGGATAATTGACTAAATTAAATAAATTGATTGCATTTATTTAATTTAGATATGAAGTGGGTTTATGTATAAATTATTTAATTGATTAAATGAAATACCTTAGGAACGTTAGGGAAAAGGGGAATATTAATTAAATAAATAATTTAATTAATGTTTGATGAAGGGGATGAAGTGGATTAATAAAAGGGATAGATTTGACCTTGTGTAAAGGGTCAAATTTAGGTGTCTAGATTTTTCCCCTCTTTGAAATATTGTTAGAATAATAGTGTTTCGAAGAAAAATAAAATGTAGATGACTCTATAGAGGAAGTGATTGGAAAAAAGATGCCCCAACACAAAAAAGGTTGCGTGAGTTAGTGAAATGGAAGGGAGTGACATGAGATACCACAATTACATGGGAAAAAGGTCAAGAATGCAGTGTGGTGAGTATGGTAGGGTATGCTCTCTCGAGAGGGCGGTAGGGGAGGAAAAAGGGGCCTCGAGCGACTTCTCGATACAAAGAAATGGAAGGTATGGTTGGATAGAGTTCAAAAAATCAAGCAAGTTTGTCTTATGAACATAGTCAATTTGACACACAAGGTGCAAATGGCAGCCCATGGAAGTTTGAGGATTAATTGGAGGAAAAAAAATTTAAATAAAGGGAAATTTTTTCCCTAAATTTAAAAAGAGGGGGAAAATTGCAAATAGTAATTTTAGAATTACTATTTCTCATTTGGACAACTGTTAGTTGACAAAGAGAGGAGAGGAGAGGAAGAAGAGGAGAGAAACGATGCCAAATGATTATGATGATGAGATCATCCACTGTGCAGATGAGGTACGAAGTTTCTTCACTGAGTGCACCATCCCACGCTAGGTTAGGCTCAAAACCCCATTTGCGATTTTAGCATTTTTAGATGTATTTTGAATTTAATGCACTTTTTAAAAACATGGGTTTTGGTTTTGGGGTAGAATAGGAAAATGGGTAGGAGACAAAATTGGATTTTGTTGGATGGGTTGGGAGAAACATCCAATAAGGATGGGGGAAAAAAATAATGTTAGTTGAGAAAAAGAAAAAAAATGTCCAATTTTCCCCATATAGGGGTGGTCATGCCCAAAAAATGAGTGTCCTTGTCCGAGAAGGGGTGTCCACACCCCATGGAGGGGTGGCTATGCCCTAGTTAGTGTAGCTCCACCCCCGATAGGGGGAGCAATGCGTTGAGGGTGGAAGTGCCTCGGATAGGGGTGGTGGCGCCCTAGACAAGGGCGACAACACCCAATGAAGGGGTGGCCTCGCCCGATGGGCGATGACGCCTTGGGAAGGGGCGACCATGCCAAAAGGGTGGTGATGCCCATGAGAAAGGGGTGATAGTGCCCCAAAAAAGAGGTGGCCATGCTCAAAGAAAATCCACAAAGATGGAAGAAAAACCAGACAAAAAAAAGACAAGGAAAAAGGTGGAGAAGGGGCATATCGCCTGGAAAGGGCATTGTTGCCAAGGGAAAAGATGGAGAGAAATGGTGGGTGAGAGAGTTAGTGAGGGAAAAAGGGTAGTCGAAGCTGGAATGGAAATAGATAAAGAAAATGATGTGGTTTCTGATAGATTGTGTGGTTTGACTGTAGAGGTTCGAGACATTGCAGAAACAGAAGAGGAGGTCGGAGGTGCTTGCAACGACACAACGAGCGATGAATAGAGTGGAATATCAACATTTGGTGGAGGTAGGGCTATTGCATTTCTTAGGATATCCATTTATTAGAGTGCATCGAGGGATGCTGATAGCTTTGATCAAGCATTGGGATTCAACCATATTGACATTCCATCTCTTGACATCATAGATGACAATGAATCTAGAGGACGTCTAGAATATTTTGAGATTGCCGATAGCAGGGTGATTGGTGAGTGAGCTGAGATCAAAGGGAGAGGAGCTGGAGCATACCATGTGGGTCCTATTTAGACAAGAGGACCTGCTGGTAGAGAAGAATGGGTTGGACATGGATCCGTGCTTAGGGCTGAGAGTACCACCACTGCCATTGTACTTGTGTGAGTTGATCAATGATGTAATTATACCAGATAGGAGTGGGAGACATTATAGCCTGGGCTATATGGAGGCTATCCGACATATTGTCGAGGGGAGGGATGGATAGTTCACATGGGGTCCATGCATCTTAGCACAACTATACAGAGATATGCATGTGATGTGCTATCAAGGGGGTCAACGTGTGTCATGTGACATTGCTACAAGTGTGGGAATGGGAGCACATTAGTGTGGCTAGGTAGGTTTTGGTGAGAGAGGGTTGGGTGGATGAGGTAGTGCTTGTAGCTTGGTGGTATGATGTAGAGGATGGGTGGGTGTTACGGTATTAGGGTTCAAGAGACTTAATAGGTGGAGGAGAGTGTTTGATGAGTTGGAGGATGAGGATACATTATGGAGGCCGTATATGTTATGGTGTTTTAGGAGATGGAGGGAGGATGAGACTAGGCATAAAGATTATTTCATGACATGCTGCTATATAGTTGAGAGAGAGCCACAGACAATAAAGTCACACAGGCCAGATCAAGTGGTGAGATAGTTTGGGCTGGAACAAGATATTCTAGGTGCCTTGGATATGTTTAGACAACTTACATGAGAGTGACCATGGGGTGATATGATTTCAGTAGAGTTTGCATGAGAGAACTGGGTGATGTTGGTGTGAGAGCTAGTAGGGTATTGAGGGAGGGCTGAGGGACCAGTAGATGTAGGGATCACTATGAGATATGCAATGTGGTTTGTGTGTCTTAGAAGGATCACACTAGAGGTACCGATTGTAGAGGCAATAGGTTTTGGATCGGAGGAGGAGGCAAAAAAATAGGAGGGGGGATGAGATGATAGGCTGGGGGTAGCAAAGGGGAGGGGCACATGCAACCCAAGTAGGAGGAGATTTGAGGGTTTCCTAAGGAGGAGATGAACAACCAAGAGTGACCATAGGAGGGGGGGATGAGCAGAGAGGATTGAAGGAGGATAGAGCTGGAGGACAACAAAGGAGAGTATCGAGAGTGGGTAGAGTAGGTAGGCAGTAGGAGGTTCTAGGGGTGGTGGGAGTAGGTAGGCAATAGGGGGTGCTAGAGGTGGTTGGAGTAGGTAGGCAACAACCATTGCAGAGGTGGTAGGATAGGGGGAGGATTAGAAAGGAGGTCAGTAGATATCAGGTAGGAGGAGGAGACGAAGGGCTTGGGTCTAGCTCGAGGAAGAGAGACATGATGCAAAGGCGATGGAGAGGGATGAGGGCAAGGTGATGGACATAGGGGATGGGGAGGGAGTAGAGGAAATGTATACAAAGGTACATGATATTCCTCCCTTATCGATGATGCCATTGGTAGTAAAGGATCTAGTCACACGAACGAGAGGAGTGGGGGCGAGAGTACCTACTTCCAAGTAGAGATTGAGAGAATCAAAGGCAATTAGGAGGAGACAGGAGGTGAAGGTTATCAAAGTTAGAGTAGAGAGGAGGAGGCTTTAGGAAAAGGTAGTTAGATTAGAGGGCTTAGGATAGAGGGAGTATGGCTCTATTGTGGACCACCTGACCTCCCAGGTATATGATGCATAGAGGGAGAGGAATGAGTCATGAGCAGTGACAAGTAGGAAATAGGCTGAGGTGAGTTGGTTGGAGGGAGAGGTAGCAAGGGAGAGGGATAGACTGGAGGTGACAATGATGATATTGCAGGCAAGGGGTCAACATGAGTCTAGAGGAGTGACATGTTAGCTATCGACAAAGGCATTGGTAGAGGGAAGGAGAAATATGGGAGACTTGAGGAGATAGGTAGAGGGATTGCTAAGAGAGAGAAGGGAGTTGAGATAGGAGTAGGATGAGCTTCGGGATTGAGTTGAGGTGGCTTAGGAGATAATGGGGGATATGGGGTTGATGCAAGAGAGAGAAGAGATCCTGAGGACTCAAGTACAAGGGATGGAGGTAGAGAGGGAGGTTGTTCGGACATAGCTGTAGGTGTTGTAGGATGAGAGGGATGCAACAGTGACACATAAATAGGCCATCCATGGAGAGGGATGCAACAAATCTATAGGGGTGGTTAGATCAACTGCAGCGAGATAGAGATAGAGCAGTGGAGGGGATGAAATTGATGTAGGATCATATAGGACAATTGTAGGGTGAGATATACATGACAGGGGAGGAGAGGAGATAAATGTAGGAGGAGATAGAGCTGCTATGGGGTGAGAGAGATAGGTTAGCATATGAGATGTTGTGGATACAAGGATAGGTAGATTAGTTGTGGATGGCATAGGATCTATGTGAGAAGGAGAGGTGAGTCATTTGTAGACATCAAGACAGGTATAGATCAGAGCAGGATACCATGAGATTACAGGCGGTAGAGACGAAGGAGTTCATTAGGGATTCAAGCCATTACATGGGGGCATATTATATGGTAGTTATAGATCTAGCACGTTGTGTACCACCATTTGTCTGAGTAATGCCCTAGATGCCAACATCATCATGGACAGTGTGGACATACACACAGGGCTATAAAAACTATAGAGAGACTCCTGCATGCAGAGGTTTAGTGCCAGAATTACCTTAGAGATTTGATGGTGTGAGCACAAGGTTTAGAGTACCAGAGGGAAAAGATCTCGATGTTTGATAGGTACAGGGTGGTTACAATATAGAGTAGCAGAGATCAGAGCAGATTCATAGCCTTGTACTTGTACTTTATTTTTGGTGACAGATGATATATATTATGATGGACGTGATGATGGACATTGTATATTTTTTGGATTCTGGATATGATATGCGAGAGCCCCTATTATATGATGCTTATGTGATGGATGATTTATCTATGCATGCGTATGTTGATGGTGTGATTAATATGATGTAGTGATGGATATGCCTATATGGATTTATGTTTATGCTTATATGGATGTATGATGTCTAACACTTATGATGGAGAATGCGATGGATGAAGTATGATTATTTATTTGTTATGATATGTATGATGCCTAACACCTATGATGCAGGATGCGATGAATTTTTTGTGCTTATTTCCATGTGGATGATGTATTATGATATGCATAATGGGTTAAAGTGAATATGATAATAAATGAATGTTAAGATGCATGAAAATTAGCCTACACAACTTAAAATGCAATTTAATGAACCTAAACACAAATAAGGACCTGAATAAAGGATGTGATGGGTGCGTGATTGCACTTGTCAAGAAACATAGGACCCTTGAGAAGAAAGGGGGAAGATGGAGGGAATCATCATTTTCACAATCCAAAATCCTAATGAAAAAGAAGGGAGGATACATGAATGCAATGGAGGAGAAAAAAAAATTCAATGCAATGCAAATGCAAGTTACCATCTTCAGAGCACTAATTTTTTCTATAGCATAAGACACTAGGTACCATGGTATATGGACCAAGGCGGAATAGTGTCTAATGCATAAACACAAACAACAAATAAGAAGGTGATCCCAATACCCCAAAGTTGTGATGACTTCGGTCGGGCCAAGTATTGGGATGACCACAAGCAAATAAGGATGTCCCAACATAACACACGACCTCAGGGGTCTTGGTGGGTTCTACATGGGACAACCAAGAAGAAAAAACTAATAAATAGAACATCAATATGTGTCCCTATGTTAACCAGACAAAATGCACCATAATATGACAACTCATGGCGGTCTTGATAAGGGATTATAGGGAGCTCAAATGATAAACAAAAATCAAAAGCATCAAAAGATTGCAATCAATTTCAAATAATCCTTTGCCATAAGATCAAGATGATGGATGGGGTTGATGTGGTCTATTAGGAAGGATACATCCCATTGAGACCAAATATGGGTGCTAAACTAAAAGATCGATTAATGACACAGGATATTCAAAAATCGATTAAATATCGTGACATAAATGGATTCCATTTGTGAGGTACTAGTGAGATAAGGAAATATCTTGACGAAAAGAGACAAGAGACAAGACACAAGACACAACCTAAAGACCTAGGAGCTCGGGGGTTGATCAAAGATCAGCCTTGCCTATGTGAAAGCACAGAGCCCTTGTAGTTCAGGAAAATACCATGATAAAAGCGAAAAGAGGACAATGAAGACAAATTATGTAGGACAATGATCGGATGGATTGACCACCAAAGAAAAAAAAAAGAAATCCTTGTGGCCGGATCAAATGATCAGCCTTGCCTATGTGAAAGTGCAGGGGAAACATAGTTCAAAAAGATGAAAGATCGACGATGGATAAGATCAAAAAGTGGACTATGATAATGGATGATGGAGGAAAAAATGCCTCGGGGGCTGATCAAAGGATTAGCCTTGCCTACATGCAAGTGGAAAGGAATCATATTTTGAAAAAGACAAGGAAAAAATATGACATGAAACAAAGCCCTGAGGACAGATCAAATGATTTCCCTTGCCTATGTGAAAGCGCAGGGGCAACACAGTTCAAGAAGGACAAGATGAGACCTAGATGGAGATCGACATGATGGAGGACCCTAAATGGAGAAAACAAAAATGACGAGGCGACACAAGCTTAGATTAGGATAAAATCTTAGGATGTCAAATAGCAGATGATGTTTATCCAATACTCAACCAGAGATATACCAAGCGGCTAGGTGATGCAAGTGGCTGGGAGGATATGATCGATAGGATGATGGGGATTGAGGAACCAATGGATAAATCATAGAGTAACTAGGATGCAACGTAGATAATGATTAGGCCCTATACGAAAGGTTCCTCTTGCTATATTTTCACCAATCATACATATCCAAGGTGCCACACAAGGTGATTTTCACCATAGGATGAATTATTTCTCTTTACTATTTTTCGATTTTTCTGATTTTTTTTTTGTATTTTTTGAGATTTTACCAAGAAGCATATCCCAGCTGACTTAGGTGTAGAATCAATTTAGATGCAATATGTTGATGGTTTCTTCCAAGGGTTCTCCTTCAGGTGTAGACAACTTGTATGCTCTAGAACCATATTTGGTGGTGATGGCATAAGGGCCCAACCAATTTGCTTCAAACTTGCCCTTTTTTTCTCTATCTTGGAGCTGATTTTCTTTGAGGACCAAGTTGCCAACATTGAATTGGCGAGGGGGAACTTTACTATTATAAATTCTCTTAAGATGATGTTGATAAGCTTGTAGGTGATTGTAGGCCTTGACCCATTTTTCATCCAAGAGTTCTAACTAAGCCAATCGTGCAACACGAGTGTCTTCATCGATGATTAGATTCTTCAAAGATATTCAAAGTGATGGGATTTTGACTTTGATCAACAAGATAGCTTTGATGCCATAGAATAGTGGGTAGGGGGTAGCACCAATGGGGGTGCAGATGGAGGTGCAATAGGACCAAAGGGTGGGATGAAGGCGGAGATGAAAATCTCGGCCAGTGGTATTAACCATTTTCTTAATAATTTTGATCAATGTTTTATTTGTGGCCTTTGCTTAACCATTACCCTGGGGGTAATAGGGGATAGATCAACAATGTTGGATATGATAAGTCTCATAGAGGTGTTTCATATAGTTGTTTTTAAATGTCTTTCCATTTTCCGATATGATGGTGGAGGGGATCCCATACCTGTAGAGGATATGGTAGAGGATGAACTTAGATATCTAAACACCCATGGTTTAGTTGAGTGGTATTGCTTCCACCTACTTAGTGAAGTATTTAGTGGCCATGATGATGAAGGTGTGACCATCAGAGGATGGAGGGTAGATCTTGCAGACCAAGTAGAAACCCCATTGTGAGAAAGGCCATGGTGTCGTGATAGGCTGTAACCCTTGTGTCAGAGTGTGAATCGAATCTACATGTTGCTGACAGGGGAGACACTTCTTGACGAGTTCATAGGAATCATGTTCCATAGTAGGCCAATAATACCCTGATCGAAGGATCCTCTTGGCTAGGGCCATGCCATTAGAATGGGACCTGTAGGTACCACTATGTACTTCTACCAATGAAGTGTAGGCTTTGGTTTCATTTAAAAACTTGAGGAGGGTTCCATCATAACCACATTAATAAAGTGTATCTCCTATGATTGTGTAGCGGGCTGTGCGTTGGATAAAATATTTTCATTGGTTTCTTGTGAGGTTAGATGGTAAGGTGTTGTCAAAAATATAGGTGTAGATTTCTTGGTACTAGGGTGATTCAGGACCTACAATTGCACACACCATTTCACTTTCAGGGATATCGTACACTAGGATTAGGAGTTGTTCAACTAGGAATTGACAATCTATATGATCTTTTAACATATCAATTAGGGACCCAATAGTAGCCATAGCATCTGTTGCCCTATTTTGGAGTCTTAGGATCTTCTAAAATTGGATAAAGGTGAAATATTTCTTGAATTCATCCGCCATACATTTATAAGGTAATAAATTGTCATATTTGGTTTGAAACTCATCATTGACTTGTTTAATGATCAACTGGGAGTCGCCAAAAACTCGTAAATGAGTGATATTCCATTGGTTGACAACTCTAAGACCCGTGATGAGAGATTCATACTCCACTATGTTGTTTTTGCATGGAAATGCCAATGGAAATGAATTTGGAATGTAATCACCTTGTGGTGTGACCATAAAAATACATGCCCAA
The DNA here is from genome assembly GCA_007115665.2 of Sequoiadendron giganteum. Classification (NCBI taxonomy): domain Eukaryota; kingdom Viridiplantae; phylum Streptophyta; class Pinopsida; order Cupressales; family Cupressaceae; genus Sequoiadendron; species Sequoiadendron giganteum. The sequence continues at coordinate 78,621,653 of CM021106.1, read as the reverse complement.
ATCCATTGTGGGTATATGTGCCATCAAAGTACAGTGTCCATCTAGTGTTTTCTATGATTGTGAAGTCTTCTTCATTAGGAAATTCTATAGTCAAAGGATAAGAATCTTCTAAAGGAGTGTCTACCAGTTGGTCTGCTATCACTTTCCTTTTTATAGCATATTTGTCTACATATTCTATGTCAAACTCACTCAGAAGCATGATCCACTTAGCCATGCGGCTGGTTAGAGGTGTCTTAGATAACATGTACTTGAGTGGATCAATATTTGATATCAAATTTATTGGATGATTGAGCATATAATGATGTAATAACTTTTGCAAACAAAAGACAACAACTAAGCATGCTTTTTCTACCGAATAATAGTTAAGCTCATAGCCCACTAATGTTCGACTAATGTAATAAATGGCACATTATTTGAGTGACTCATCATGTTGGGTTAACAATTCCCCCAGTGCAACTAAAGTAGCTGAAATATACAATACTAGTGGCTTTCTAGGGATCAGAGGCATGAGAATAGGTGGATGAGCCAAGTATTCTTTGATATGATCAAAACCTAACTGACACTCTGGATTCCACTTGAAGGTGATATCCTTTGTTAGTAGGTGGGAGAAGGACTGACACTTATCAACTAGCTGAGCTATAAATATGTGAATGGACTGCAAATTTCCTACTACTTTAAAGTGTGTGGCAGAGGAATTTTCAGTATTGCCTTAACCTTAGTTGGATCTACTTCTATTCCTCTTCTGGAAAAAATGAAGCCTAGTTATTTTTTGGATGTGACCCCAAAGACACTTTTTTGGATTCAAACACAACTTGTAATGCTCTAACCATTCAAATATTTTCTTAAGGATTGCAAGATGTTATTCCCTTGTTTTGGACATTCCTAATAGATCATCGACATAATCTTCCATTATGATATGAATGAGGTCATGGAAGATGAATTTCATTGTAAACTGGTAGGTTGCCCTCGTGTTCTTGAGGCTGAAAGGCATGTCATTATAGAAAAATGTTCACCAAGGTGTTGTGAAGGTGGTATTGTGTTGATCTTCAATAGAAATCTTGATATGATTATAACTAGAGAAGCCATCCATGAGGGATAGCATCTCATGTCCCATAGTGAGGTCAACCAACATATCAATGTTCGGTAGAGGAAAGTTGTTCTTAGGACAAGCCTTATTGAGATCTCAGAAATCCATACAAATCCTAATATGTCCATCTAGCTTAGCAACATTACTATATTGGAGATCTAGTCTGAATAGTCAATAGGTCGAATAAATCTAGCTTCTAGCACTTTTTCTAGTTCTTTCTTGACTAACAGGGCTACCTGAGGATGAATTTTGCGTAATTTTTGCTTTATAGTCTTGGCATCTAGACAAACATCCAAATGATGTACAACAAGATCAAGATCAAGGCTGGACATATCTAAATAAGCCCATGTGAAATTGATAACACCCTCTCTAAGAATTCAAACGATAGTGGAATACTCTTCTTCTGACAAATATTTAGCTACATAAGTGATTCCTGGATTTTCTTCTGTCCCCTGATTTATCTCTTGTGTCTCTTCAATGAGAATAGAAGACCACTTAGACATTTGTGTTCCCACAAGGGGAAGATGAACATCCCCATCTTCTAGTGCCTCATTGAGGTTTTCACTATCAGATACACCCCTTGTTTTACTTTTTCCCAATCAAAAAGTGCCTTAGGGAGGTTTTCACTTGATGACCTATTTTATTTTTGTTTCTTCTTACTTTTGTGGTTAGGGTGTTCATCTTCCTTCAATCCCATGAGATGTACATAAGTATCGACTGAGGGAAATGTGTCTATGGGTGTGCTTCCTTATAGGTCATGGACTATAAGTTCAAGATGTTTAAGGGGAAAAGTGACAATGCAAATAGATAGGCATTCAAACATGCCAGGGAGGTCAATGTGATCCAAGTCATCATACATGTGTATGATGTATTCCTCATCAGGAATGTTGTCAAGGAGAATGTCATCCACACTAACATTGTTAGAAGTGCTAGAGGATGCCACATGAACTTTCTATTTAGTGTCATAACCTATGTCCAAATTTCTTGGCCGGATGGTAATTACTTCAATGGGCTGACGTTTTTCTTGTTCTTCCACACCAATTCCTCCGCCTTGGTAATTGCAATTTTCAATGAACTTAGAGGCACATGGATAGACCTCTTAGAAGTATTCTATGAGGGGATGTGGTGGCTCAGGTTCTTCTTTGTAAACCCATTGGCTGATATCAGCTTCCATTTGATCCTGAAGGGAACCCATATCATTTAATTTTGTCGAGCCCATGTTCTTGGAGGTGAGCGTGAGTCTCTTTTGATTTTTGAACTGATAGAGATGGTTGTCCATATGTACATGGTGAGGGTGGCATGGTTTCCACATTTAGTGATGTATGCATTTTGTACTCACCACAACCCTTGTCAATGATCTGAACCTCGGTGATGGTCTAACCAGGTGTGGATGATGGCATGGATGAAGGGGTGGATGATGTGGTGTTTAGTGTATTGGAATGTGGAGGAGAATCAGGTGTTTGAGATGCCCCCATTTCTACCCCAGGGCAGTAATTTGAATGTGGAAAGGAAGCCTCCAAGGAACGACAATATTCAAATGGCTAAAAGTTAGCCTGTATGGTGACTTCCATTCCTTGAAATGGGAACTTCAAACACTAACAGTAGGTGGATAGGAAAATTTTCATAGAATGAATCCATGGATGTCCAAGGAGGATATTGTATGCAAGGTAAAGGTATAGAACATGACACATAGTGTACTATATAATGGGGCCTACTTGAATAGGAAGGAAAATAATTCCTTCAGAATCCCGCTCTACGTTATCATATGCCTTGATGGTGATAACTTGATTGCTTAGGTCAGCCTGGGTATATCCAACCTGTTGTATGAATTTTAATGTGCAAAAATTTAGAGCCAAACCATTATCCACTAGTACCCTTTTTAATTTTTGATAATTTACACCAACCTCAAGATGGAGGGGTCAGTTGTGGCTTGATTCAAGGTGTGATATGTATTATTGGCTAAAGGCTAATTGATAGGCCGGTGAGAGATTTCCCACCAATGCGTGGAATTGGGTGGGGTTAATATCATTAGGCAGTTGTGTGCTTTGTAAGGCCCTAGTCAGGATGTATTAATGCATAAGAGATGAATTAAGTAGATCTAGGATAGAGATTTGAGCCATAGTCTTGCCTAAATGATCAAGGATGTTATACTATGAACTGACGGCTGGCGATTGGGTAGATGTAGGAGCGACTAGGACTGTAATGCGAGTTCAGTGAGTGGTAACAACACATTGTAGGTTTTTTCCTTTGACATGTATCATGGATAAATGAGGCTCCACTTGATTGACATATGTGACCACACCTTGGTAATTGTATGGTGTATTTTTATAACTAATATTATTTGTGCTATTATTTTGATAATTGTTGTTGGTAGGGCCAAGATTAGAGTTGGATGTACTGGGACCCTGATTGTGGTTGGGAAAATAATTTTGATATATTTGAAGCTAAGCTTTGGATGAAGATTCCATGTTAGCATCCACCTGAATTTCCCCCCAATCGATGAGGCCGTGAACATAAGTTTTTAAACCTTGTAACTTACCTAATGTGTGTCCCTTAATCTTGTGAAAGCCACAAAATTCGGTCTCTTTGAACCAAGTTGGCTTGGGCTTGGAATCATTGAGGGGCTTGGTCAGAGGATAAGTGATGGGATAGTTGGCTTGGAGGAATTTTTTGAACACAACACTTAGAGGTTCTCCCAACTAAGTGAACTATCATTTATTCACCCCTTGGTTGTTTTGGTTTGACTAGTGTCAGAGTGCTCCTTGAGGCACTGATATGGCATTCGGGATTGACTGCTGCTATTGAGGAGGATATTTTTGTGAGGTGGTGGCCACTTGAACATGTTTGGTGTTAGTGACATCATCATTAGCAAAATTCTTATTCTTATTCCAATAATGAGGTTTATCCCCAATATATTTCTCTTTATCAGAATTGAAAAGTTTGACTTTCCCTTTAGCAACAAGGTCTCGTTCTAGGATGGGACCCTTCTCCATGAGTGCCACAAAGGAGGTGATGCAGTGGAGTCATAAATTATGAGCCATATCTAGATGTGAATTCTCAATGAACAATGTAACCATGTCTTTTTCTAATAGTGGGGATTTCAATCAACTTGCTAAGGCATGCCATCATTGCAGATAGCTTGCAAAGGTCTCCCCATCACACTATTTTTCCTTCAGGATATCAAGAGTGTCAATTTCCTTCTCCAGATTAAAAGAGAAGTGGGAGAAGAATTGTTCAGACAGTTGTGCAAAGGTTTTGATGGATCCCTTTTCAAGACCCATGAACTAGTTGAGGGTGATTCCTTGTAGAATTTTTGGGAAGAGTCATATAAGATAATTGTCATTGTGCATGACCTCTTGGCAGTGGGAATAAAAATCTTGCAGATGGGCCCTAAGATCCTTTGTTCCCTTATACTTATCAAATTTTGGTATCTCAAAGTGCTTGGGGAAGTGCATCAAGGAGATGGAAGGATCAAAAGGATTGGGAAAAATTTCCTCGAGCTTGAATGATGACTTTCTTGTTCCAGCCTATAAATCCTTTAATGCTTCTTTAAATTCTTGATGGGTGCTATAGGATTTGGAGTGGGTTGATGTTATGGATAGTATTGTGGGTACGATGAGGATGACCCTATTGCGGTTGGATCATAGGCAGGTTGGGTTGCATATGAATGGTTTTTTTGATTATAAGTGGATTGCAAATTGATGTAAGGTGGGTAGGAGGATGAAGAATTGTGATGAGTGGAAGTCACTTGTTGGTGAGGTGGCTGTTGCTGATAATAAGAAGCAGGTGAAGGGCCCTAGTTTTGTGTAGAATTATGACAATACAAAGAGGTAGAACCCCCTTGTTGATGTGATTATAGTTGTTGGTAGTAGGAGGCTAAGTGCTAGTATTATGTTGGATTTCGATGGTGTGAAGAGATAAACACCCCTTTCTGATATTGTGATGGTTGTTGGTAGTAGGAGGTGGATGTGGCACCTTGCTAATAAGACTTTTGTTTCCAGAAATAAGGTGGATAGGATTGATATTGGTGTGCGGGGGTGACATATGGGGGTTGTTGTAGATTTGAAGGTTGTTGGTAAGGATGTGGATGTAGTTGTAAAGGATTGGTGTAAGGTGGTGGTTGGGTCTGTGTTTGAATCTGAGTAGCCTGATGAGGATTATGGTGAGGTGGAGCAATATATGTGCTAGATGGGTGATAAAGATACTTCACAAGAGGATTATGCTGTGTTTGTGTAGGAATGTGTGTATGTGGTGGTGGAATCTGTTGTTGCAATGACTATTGGTAAGATGGGCGAGATGGAACCTATGGTTGTCGTGGAATTGTAATGGAGTGCCACGTAGTAGTTGTTGTGGTTGTGAATTAGTTTGCACCATCTGATGTGGTGGTTGAGTGGGAATCAAAATGTTTTGTTGTTGAATGGTGATGATGTGTTGTGAAGGTTGTTGATGAGGTGGTTGGGATGAAGCAACAATAGTAGAAGTGTATTGTGGCGGTGCTTGAAATATGGAGGATTGGTGAGGATTAATTAGAGGTTGCTATAACACCGAAGGTGAATAATTTATAGGGATAGGTGTGCCCCTAGTATTAGGATGCGAGGGTGGAAGCAATGAAGCTGATGTGATATATGGTGGCATGTCATAGGCATAGGGATCATTAGGATTAGGTGGTGGGATAGTAGATGTTGTGATTATAAGTCGAGGATAATCTTGGAATTGATGGATGATGACATTTCCAAACTCGGGATGATACCACTTGTCTATGGGCATGCTTTCAAGAATATAGGAATTTCCTAGAATATTCTATGAGGCTTGTGGATCAATGGGTGGTGGAAGGGTATATTGTGATGCATCCAAATTAGATGGAAGTTTGACTCCCTTCATGAGTAGGGTGGCAAGGATCTTATCCCCACATTCATTGAGGAGATGATCCATAATTTGGACATTAGTAGGTTTACTGAGATATTCATCAACAATGACTTTGGGCTGGTTAACCATGTTGTCGTAACTAGGTGGTGTGGAATTCTGGATGTCGATATTGGATTGGGATGAGGCACCATTATGGGGATATTGCAGATTGGTTGGAATGTTATTAGGATCGTGTAGGATGATCGATTGGTTACCTTTGGGATTATTGATTGGCTATTTTTATTTTTGCTTGTACGTGGGCCTGAATGGGCATGAATGTACAAAACAACTAAGTGGTCTAAGATGCAACTAAGCCTCTAAATGATGATCTAGATGATGATTTGGACTGGATAAATATTGTTGGATTAGATTGAATGTTTGATAGGATATGTGATGGATCAATTGATGATGTGTCAATTAATCAAATGATTGGATAAGGATTGGATTTGATTAGATTTTGATTAGTAAAATGATTGATAGGATTGGATGGAATCTAATTATAAATCAAATGATTTGGATGATTTGGATGGGTTTCTTAACTAGGTTTCTTAATTGGGTTTAGAGATCACCCTAAGTGATGCAAAGTGTTGATGGATTGGATTAAGGATGAACTGATGATTACGACACCAAATCTGCCTTGAGATGGAAGGGGATTGATAGGACCAAGGATGATGATTGAATTAGGATGGATAGAAATCCTAAGCAGATGTTCAAAGATGATGATCAAGTTCAAGCACCTAGGTCAATTTGGATAACAACTTCATACAAAGTTTAGAGGATTTAGATTGATAAAATGATGATGGATGTGTAACCTAAGGATGATTATGAATCCAATCTATATGATTTGGAGGATGATGTGGATGAAAGAGGTTGTGATATGGGTGAACATGATGAGAAAATAGCTGGAAAGTTAATGGGCCTTTTTGATGACATGGGAGGCTGGATTTTTAAATCAGACTTGGAAATGAGTGTAGTTTTAGGTCAAGGCCACCCAAAGTTTTGGTCAAGGTTGTCCCTCCTGGGCAAGGCCACCCAAATAGGTCAAGGTCACCCAAACACGTTCCAGTTTCAACTTAGAGCAAAAAATGGTTAAGTGGTATCAATAAATGGACTTCCAAAATGGGTAATTGGATCCACAAAATGGGAAAAGACCACTCAGAATGGATGAATGGATGCAAGAGGCTATGGAACAACACTTGAAACGGGAAAATGAGATCCTAGAATGGGTGAAGAGGCTTCCTAGAACAGGTGAACAACTGGTCGGAGAAATGATGGATGAAACAAGTAAACAGATAATCAAAATGGATGGATAAAAGTTTGGTTTGGATAAATAGATACCCTAGACAAGGGAACAAAAATCATAATGGGGAAACATGTTCGCAGAACAGGGTAACGACTAATGAACGAGGGCTGAAAAAGGCTATTTTGGAGGGCAGGGCTGCCCCTTTAGGTCAAGGACACCCAAAAAAAGGTTAGGGATGCCCCTTTAGGTCAAGGCCACCCAAACTAAGGTCAGGGCTTCCCAAACAGTGGTCAAGGCCACCCAAACAGGAAATACTTAGCTAAATTTTGACTCCAACAAGCTAAACAACAAGGAAATGATACTTTGGAATAGGAAAAAGGATACTCAAAATATATGGATGGGTGTTCATGATGGATAGTTGGGTACTCTAGAGAAGGGAACAACACTTGGAATGAAGAAATAGGTTCTTGAGACAAGGTAATGGTTAATAAATGAAGGTAAAAAAAAGAAGTTGTTTTAGAGGTCACGACCGCCCCTTTAGGTCAAGGATGCCCAAATAGAAATTAGGGCTGCCCCTTTAGGTTAGGGCTGCCCTAACAAAGGTCAGGGCTTCCCAAAAAATGGTCAAGGCAACACAAACAGGAAAAACAACCAAATTGATTTAAACAGGCTAAACAGTAGTTGAAACAGGGTGTAGGGCTACCCCTTTAGGTCAAGGACACCAAAATAGAGGTCAGGGCCATCCCTAGAGGGTAAGGTTGCCTCTATACAAAATTTTGAACCTAAATTAGTTAAAAAAAGTGATGGAAAATGATCAAAAACAATAAGTAAAAGGCCAAAAACTGACTGACAACTATTGGTTTTTCACAAGAAGACACTTCAAGCAACACAAGCCTTATTTTAGTGTTAAGGTATGACCAAAACCATCCTCTATATAGGGTTAACAAGTTTTCTAGTGGCATCCTCGATATACGCATGGTACATGGGGCACAACCGTGAACACCAACCCGTCTGCAAGCATGAGTCAAGAGCAACCAATGAGAGACTGGGAGCTCAGACCAACCCTTCACATCTATCTAGGTATCACCTTGGCTTCGACGCTCCGCTAGACACGACATGAATGGATTGAGGTACAATTTTTTCTCTCCCTGCTTTATATACCCCGCCGATAACATGTGGTTGGAATTGTCCCCCGGGTGATGAAATCTCGGGTAGGTCCCACTAATAAAGTGAAAAAGGGGAAATATGACTAAGTGAGTTACAATTTCTCTTCAACCAGGATCACCAAATGACGCAAAGGGATTGGGTACATCAATAGCCCACTTTCAAACATGACATAAAAATTATTTGACCCTTTAATTAGTCCTATGTTCCTATTTTAAGAAAAATGAAAAGACAAGACTAATTGAACATGATTTCTCCACTTGCAAAGAACTTATCAGTAGTTTCATTTTTTGTCTTTAACAAGCAAACTCTATGAACTTATATGAAATAGTTGTAAAAAAAAGTGGAAAAAAAAATAGTAGAATAGTCTACTATTAGGTCAGGGCCGCCCCTCTAGGTCAGGTTCACCCAAACATGAATCTACAACAAACAATAGTCAGAAAAAACTGAAAACAATAGTAAAACAATTTTTTGTTAGGTCAGAGCTGCCCAAATAGGAAAATTGCAACAAAAAATAGTCAGAAAAACTAAAAAATAGCAGCAAAAAAGTCTGCTGTAAAGTTAGGGCCGCCCAAACAGGAAACTTGAAACAAAAAATATTAAAAAAAAATGAAAAACAACAACATAACCGTTTGCTGTTAGGTCAAGGCCACCCCTTTAGGTCAGGGCCACCCAAACAAGAAATCTACAACAAAAAATAGTCAGAAAAAACTAAAAAACACTAGTAGAACAGTCTGCTATTAGGTCAAGGCTGCCCCTCTAGGTCGGGGCTGCCCAAATAGTAAACCTGCAACAAAAAACGGTAATTTTTTTTGAAAAACAACAACAAAAAAGTCTACTATCAAGTCAGAGCTTCCCAAATAGTGGACAAGGCCACCCCTTTTGGTTAGGGTCACCTAAACAATGGGCAAGGCTGCCCCTCTATGTCAAAATCTGCAAAACCTTAAAAACAACAACTGTTAGTAGAAAAAGACCCATGACGTGGGTCCCACCGGGCGTGCCAGAAATGTGAACAAGAGAAATACACTAATCTAAAATGTCAAATGAAGTAAAATGCAAGATAAATATAAAACACCTAACACCTCAAATGATTAGCTTAGTTGGATTCAAAACAAAGCAAGATGAAGATAAACAAAATGAGTATACCTTGTCTCGAATTGATCCTTTGGTTGGCCCTTGATATCACTTTGATGTGTGCTCCTTGGATTGCTAACTTGCAATAATGATGGTAGATGTGTGACTAATGGAGGTGGGTGGATGTTATAATGGTGGTAGATGAAAATGCAAATACTATGGAGGTTGCAATAAATGGCTTTAATGGCTTGAAAGGCTTGAGAGCAGAAGTTTGGTATGCTGTAATGACTCACTCAATTAATGAGAAGAGGGGGCTATTTATAGAGAAAATTGAATCCTCTAGAGGATTCAATGGTCTAGATTGAGCCACCATGGCCAAGATGGAGGGTTGTGGTGAGTTGAGGACTCACAAGCCCTCACATCTTGACATGTGGTGGGTGAGTTGTCCAAAGGACAAGATGAGATGGAAAGGGTACAAATGACATGGAATAGGCCATGTGGTCCCAAGGGACTTGCAAGTACCTTGGGATGAGAGAGGATTTCCCAAAAATGTTATTCCTTGGCCCCATATAGGGCTGAAAGTGAGAAGTGATGACTTTAGAAAGTCACCCCTTGTCAACATGGGGAATGGAAAAGGCTTTGAAGAAATAAAAAGTGAATTAAAAAATTCACTTTTTTGGCAAAAACCAAAGGGTAAAACCAGATTCCTCTAAAATAGGTCCTTGTGCTTTGGATACGATGTGACACATGAGATCTCATAGGGCAGAGAAATGCATGGGGGAATAAATGTGAATTTTTAATTCACATGGGAAAGAGGTCAACCCAAAAAAAGGTAAGTACCGAGAAAGTTGACTTAAGGACATGTCAAAAGGGGTAGGTGATTATTATTATGATTGTGCAAACAGGTGATTAGATTAACTAATTATGATTAGGGGCAAGTGGTAAGTTATGGAGGATGTGACATTAATCCTAATTAAGGTATGCACACCTTAATGGATGATTAATTAAATTAATCCAATTTAGTAAAAGGGTTATGGAGGATGTGACAAGGAGAGAGAAATAATGAATAAAAAATGAAAAAGATAATTGACTGAATTAAATAAATTGATTACATTTATTTAATTTATAGATGAAGTGGGCTTATGTATAAATAATTAAATTGATTAAATTAAATACCTTAGGAACATTAGGGAAAAGGAGAATATTAATTAATTAAATAATTTAATTAATGTTTGATGAAGGGGATGAAGTGGATTAATGAAAGGGATAAATTTGACCTTGTGTAAAGGGTTAAATTTAGGTGTCTACATGCAAAAATTAAAAAATATGCACCCCCAAATAGCACTCTTGGTCAAAATCGAGTTACAAAATCTTCCTAACATTGGATTCATTTGAGCAATAGATTGTCTTGAGTGGGTTTCCAACCTGGTACAAATTTTCAAACCCACTGGGGTCATCAAAATATGCACAGATTTCAGAGACTTAAATAAGGCATGCCTAAAGGATGGTTTTCCTCTGCCTAACATCAACATTATTGTTGATTTAATAGCTGGGCATGAAATGCTATCACTCTTGGACAATTTTTTAGGCTATAATCAGATCATGATCACCAAGGAGGATCAACACAAAACTACATTCACTTGCCCATGGGGTACATATTTCTAGAACATGATGTTATTTAGGCTGAAGAATGCAGGAGCAACCTATCAAAGAGAAATGAACCTCATCTTTCATGACACGATTCTCAAAATAGTCAAGGATAGACTCAAAGAATAGAAAGTAAGACTAAATCCAAAAAAGTGTATTTGGGGTTACATTAGGGAAGCTTCTTGGCTACATTATATCACAAAGAGGGATATAAATTGATCCAAAAAAAGTGAAAGCCATCCTCAAAATGGAACCACCACAAACATTGAAATAACTAAGAGGGCTAGAAGGAAGGTTGCAATCCATTAGAAGGTTCATAGCATAATTGTCAGAGAAAATCCATCCTTTTTCGAATCTTCTCCATAGAGGAATAACTTACAAGTGGGATGATAAGTGCATTAAATATTTCTAGCAGATCAAGGACTACCTATTGATACCTCCAGTGCTCATGCTGCTGATACCAAACAAGCCATTAATCTCGTATATCTTAACAACATCAGTAGCACTAGGTGCTCTTCTAATACAACATGATTAAAAAGGAAAGGAAAGAGCTATATATTACATCAAAAACACCTTGGTGGGATATGAAATGAACTATTCATCCATTGAGAAAGCATGCTTAGCAGTGGTTTTTTCTTCACAAAAATTCAGACATTACATGCTATCACATCAAATGAAGCTTATTGCAAAGATAGAACCATTAAAATACCTGTTATCCAAAGCAACTCTCATGGGTGAATGGCCAAATGTAATGACATTGACTAAATTTGACATAAATTACATTGGGCACAAGGAAATCAAAGGAAAAGTGATTGCAAACCAGCTAGCAGAAGCACCTATCTATGCAAAGAACCCATTGATATCTGAATTCCCTGATGAACCAGTGTTCCTTGTCAATATAACCAATCAATGAAAAATGTACTTTGATGGATCGTTCACCCAACATGGATTAGGGGTAGGTATTCTCTTTATCATCCCTCAAAGAGATTATATTCCAAAGTCATATAGATTGTTGTTTCCATGTACTAATAACATTGCTAAGTATGAAGCCCTAGTAACTAGTCTAAGGATAGCAATTCAATGGAAGATACAAGAGATAAAAGTCTATGGAGACTCCCAGCTAGTAATCAACCAAGTCAATTTCAACTACTAAACTAAGGATGACAAGATTACTCGTTACAAGAAGATGGTAGAGAATCTCAAGGAAATTTTCATTGACATAAATTTTGAGAAGGTTCCTCACATAAACAACTGAGCAGTAGATGCTATGGTAACAATTAGATCATTGTTAGACATGCCGTACAATTTCCTTCAATGCAAATTCTTAGTAGAACAACTTCTCATTAGTCCTAGTTCCACATGGTATCATGATATATTCACCTACCTTAGCAGAGGAACCCTCCCATCTAATATCACCTCCAGCCTTAAAAAGATCTTTGTTAAAAAGGCATCCTGATTCATGATCCTAGGTGATACCTTATACTACTAATGCATAGAGGGGACATTACTATGATATCTTAACCAAGAGGAAGCCTTGATTGCTTTAATAAAAGTACACAATGGCATATGCGGTTCCCATTCTAGTGGTATGAATTTAGCTAAGAAACTATTAAGGGCATGGTACTACTGGCCAACTATGGAAAGAGATGCCCATCAATATGTGAAAAAGTGTGTCTAGTGTCAGCAACATGGAGACCTTATTGTGTAATATGGAGAGCGGACACAGGCGCGGTCACGGGTGGGAGAAAACAACGTTCGAAACTCAAAGCAATGGAATCAAAATCGGAAGTGGAGTAAGATCAAAAAATCGATAGTTGAATCAGGAGCTAGAATCGAGTCAGAAGCAAGGTAAGAATGACTAGGATGATGTGAACTTCAGAGACAAAGTACAGGTGGATCTCAGGGGAAAGGAAAATCCGGCGATTATCCCTGCTACTTCTTCCACTGGTAAAAATGAGAAAGATAGAGGGGGAGTGGGGACCACAGGTGGTCTTGGAGGAAAAACTTGGACCTCGCTATTTGGGGTAAAACCTAATGGATAACCAGTGGGAAAGTCTTAGTTGCTTCTCTTCCAAAGGGTTTTTTTGCTTTTGAATTTACTTGCAAAGAGGATATCACGGCTGTAAGAGATGGAGGTTCCTAGGTGATAGGGAAATATTCCTTGGCTCTAAAGAAGTGGTCTGCCCACTTGGATCTATCGGATTCCATCTTTGAGAATGTCCCGATTTGGGTTAGACTTCCAAGCCTACCCCTAGAGTATTGGAGTGAAGACATCTTCCTCGACATTGTGAGCTCCTTTGGTGAGCTCCTTTCAATCAACACAATGATAACTCCTAGAAAGAGATTGGTTTTTGCAAGGATATGTGTGGGAGTTCCATAGGAAGTAGACTTACCATCATCAATAGAGATACAACCTAAACTGGGTTCATGGGAACATAATATAGAGTTTGAAACCATCCCGTTTGCCTGCTTTAAATGTAGGAAATCTAGTCATTGGGCAAAAAAATGCCCTTTAAATGCTACTTTAGAGAAAGAAAAGCCAGCAGAACCTGGAAAAAAAGAATGGAAAAAGAAGAAGAAAGATTCAAGGGAAGCAAGGAAGGAAAATAAAGAGCAGGAGTTGGATAACATAGAAGCTAATAATCAGAAATGCTCCTCAGAGATCGAAGTGGTCATGGAATACAAAGGTGAGATCCCTAATGATCTTCATAACTTAAAGTCTCCTTCAAAGGAAAGATATTCTAATGAGGGCACCCTAGCTGGAGAAGGAGATCGAAACCTTTCTCCTTCCTTATCCCAAATGACAGTCCCTTTTAACAGAAATGAAGAGATCCTGGGTTTGGAGGATATCCCTAGTGAGGGCCTATCCTTGGTTTTGAAAATCCCTCCTCTCTCCATGTTTTTTGATAACCTTCCCCCTATGGGTGTGGAGCACTTGATGGATCCAAACTCCACTTTTAGGGTTTTAGAATCCCTTGAAAAATAGGATTTCTCAGCTAACCTATCTAGTAATGTCTTGTTTTGTCAAGAGAACGGTAATATGGACACCTTACCCTGGGAACAAAGATTACCAAATGAAAAGGATTGTGAATCCAGTAGAGAGACAGACAATCAAGATGAGACTGATAAATAGGAGAATACATCAAAGAATAAGTCTAGAAAAAATAAACAAGGGAAGACCCCAAGTGGCATTTCTACCAGATCAAGAGGCAAGGCAAATTGTGGAGTAGTAAATAATTCAAGAGGTAAAAAGTCTTTGAAAAAGAAAAGAGAGCTGAATAGCTTTCAGGATATAGCGGATGGATCTCAGAAAACCATCTCGGAATGTCTTAATTCCCCTAGTATATAATGAAGATTATGTCTTGGAATATTAGGGGACTCAATAGCCCCCACAAGCAGGATGTTCTTCACAACTTTGTTAGAGATCACAAACCTGACATTCTTTTAATTCAGGAAACTAAAATGTCTAAGGAGAAAACTAAAAAGATGAAACTTTTTCAGTTCTACAATAACTAGGGCAATAACTCGAATGGTGCTTCAGGAGGCATTGTTACTTTCTGGAATAATCACAATATCAAAAGAGATTTGATATTGGAAGGTACGAATCACATAGTTACTAGATTCACACATATAAGAGATAACTTCAGCTGGATTAAATGAACATATACGCTCCTAATGGAAAAGGTATGAGAAAATATTTTTGGTTGGAATTAGTTGCCATTAGGAGGATTTTTGATAAAGAAGCTTGGATTGTTATGGGGGATTTTAATACACCCTTAAGAAATGATGAAAAATTTGGGAGATCTTAGATTAACTTGGAGAGTAAAGAGGATCTTTAGAATTTCATTGATAATCAAGGGCTGATTGATCTGGATCTTCATGGAGCCTCCTTCACCTGGTCCAATCACAGAAAGGGTATGGATCTCGTACAGGTCAGATTAGATAGATCTTTGATTTCCAATCATTTGTATTTAGATTACTATTGCTTCCTTAAAGCTCTCACAAGAATAGGTTCTGATCACTCTCCTATTAGTTTCACTGCAGATCCTATAAAAAAGAAGAAGAATATTCCTTTCAAATTCGAAAAAATGTGGATCTCTCATCCTGCTCTTAAATAGAAAATAAAGAAATGGTGGAATATAAGTGTATACACCTAAAATTGGTCTGGAGCATCCGATTAATTAAATATGAATTATTTAATTAATTATCCTAATTTCCTCTACAATTGAATAAATTTAAATATTTATTTAATATAGTTCACATTCACTTTCTTCATAAATTCTTCTAAAATTCATCTTAATTAAATAAACAAAATTAAATACTTTGTTCGATTTAATTATCATTTCCTTATTTCAATCTATCACATCACTTCTAAATTAATTAAATAAGGTCAAACACTTTATTGATTAATTACCATATTCCTCTGATTAATTTAATAAACGACTATCCTATAGTTTGTTTTATTGAATTATTTATCTCTCCTTTCTAATTTAAATAAATCAAAATATTTGAATTAGAGCATAAGGAATATTCCAATCTACATTTCCTCAAAAATGAATTAGATTTCCTATGTCTAATCTATGTCTAAATTTGTCACAATTAATGCTTTGAAACTTCACGGGAAGTTTTGGAGACAAATTGGAGACAAATTTGGAATTTGATCTCTCAATCCTCTTCCATCAATCCTTCCTCTTCTCTTGCCTGGTGTTTTCATGGGTAGAGACAACCTCCCTCTTTCTCTCAATCTCCTCCATCTCTCACCATTCAATTCTCCAGATTGAATCCAAGCCTCTCAAAGCTTTCCTTGTGCATTTCTATAGCCAGGAAATCTATAAATAACACCTCATTCAACCAAGAAAAGGATCCAAATAATCAAGATTTTACACCCTTACTCTGCAGGAATCCAGACATCAAGTATCAAGCATCAAGTATCAAGCAATTCAACAATCAAGCTTCACATCAATGGCTGCCTCTTGTAGCTACAATTATCCATTTCATGTCTATATCATGCTAGTTTAAATTGATTTATCATTTAGCATTGCATTTTAGTATCATCTCATTCTTCAGATAGTCATTTTAATAATCATAGTGCTTAACAATCTGAGAGCAATAGTGGTTTAATAAATATTTGAGGATAGAGAACAATAGGATGATTTCATTTGATTATTGCTTTGATTTAGTTCAAATTGAGTTATCTTTGATATAATGTCTTATTAAGAAGTGTATTATATTATTTACCTTATTCCACACTTACAATTCGGTGCCCACCATGGGGCTTTAACCCCATTTTTATCAAAATTTCAAAATTTTCTAAAAAAGTTTTACGTAGGGTTTACATCGTGATTTATTCTAGCGCTTTCGTTAAAAGTTTTGGTGCTTCTGGTCCCTATTCCAGCGCTTTCATATTTTTGGCGCTTCTGGTCCTTGTTCTAGTGCATCAGGTGTTTTAGCACTTTTATGAAAAACTTCAACGCTTCAGTACACTATTTTGGCGCTTTGGTGATCTAGCGCTTCTAAGACAAACTTCGACGCTTCGGTACATTGTTTCGGCGCTTTCGGGTTTTTAAAGCCTCAGGTAACTGTTCTAGTGCTTCGGTTCCATATTCTGACACTTTTGTAAAAATAGTCTGGATTCGATGCTTCTGTGGCCAGATCTTTTTTTTTTTTTTTTCACAATTAGGATAAAATTGATCAATCTAGGATATTCACTTCAAAGTTCTTAAAAATTGATCAATCTAGGATAGCCACTTCAAAGTTCTTAAAAATTGATCAATCCTAGGATAGTCACTTTCTTGTTTTTCTTAAAGCAAATCTATCAATCCTAGGATAGTCATCTCATTTTTACAGTTGAAGTTAAAAAGAACATCATGATTTCAGTGAAGCAACACCTTCACTTAGATTAAGAATCTTTCTTTTTGGGCTTAAAATATAACAAATCTATATGCTGTGCTTGTAGTGATTAGGCTTATGCTCTCCCCTTAACTAGGTGACCAAAGTGCCAGAATCACTTTTTTTTTTTTTTCATGTCATTTATGCTTTACTAAATCCTTTAGCAGACCTGCCGTAGTGGGAAAAAGTACTCACCCTAGGGGAACGACCTAAGTGGGAACAACCAAAGCCAGGTTATCCAACTCACTATAATAAAAATGCAATTTGTTGATGAAAGTCCAAATTGATAGTATTAGGCAAGATAACCATCCCCAAAATCTTTGTTCTAAAGATTGGGAGGTCTCCTGAGGGAGTTTATCTATTTGCCACACCGAATGGAACCCTATCTATGAACCATAGAGTAGTTGCTCACCGAGTCAGTATCCATACATTGTCATACTCACAGTGCAAGGGGAGGGAAGAATCTGCCCCCAAGACACTCACCATATAATTACCAAGGATTGTTTGCTCAAGGAATTCGGTATCTACGTCTGTCACTTTGAGTATGCACCTGGCAATGACAAAAACACGAGCGCCCTCTAGGGGGTGACACAACTATGTGAGTCAACGTAATTGCAAGATGTGGGCTATGAGTATAATGATGACCTACTTGTCCTTAAGTGTGAGTCTGTTTGATTTGTGTACAAATGTTAAAACAACCCGTCAAAATCAATAAAGATCATTCGTGATTTTTGAACATACACAATCTTTTCAGTTTTAAAACACTTATTCAAAATTGCTTGCTGTGTTTTCACAAATTCATCTAAATTATATTTAAAGATCATCCTAAAATGTCAAGTCAAAACAAATCAAAAAATTCATGCTGCGAAAGTGGAAGTCCACCACATTTGTCAAAAGGAAAATCAAAGTTACAAAGCCCAAGCAACCTCTCAGTTATAGAAATAAATTGAGAAGACAATGCTTTTTATATGAAAATTGAAAACTCCAATTACAACATAGAACATTCATTCACCGTTATCACGATTTTGCTAGAGGTCACTCTTTAGACTATGCGGTAGAACCGCTATATTCATGAGCATTCTTTCAAAGAAGGGCTCTCACACAATTTCACAACCATAGTCAATGGATTCATCCTTCTTATCTTCCACAATCTCTCATACAGTATGCCACAAGACCTGATCAAATTTTACAGTAAAAAGTCTTAAGAGGTCCTATTTTTTTTAGCGTTATGAAAAACCTGTTTCAGTGCTTCGGGTCACTGTTCTAGCGCTTTTGTGAAACAACACTTTTGGGCTCTATTTTAGCGCTTACAATCATTATTTTAACGCTTCTGGTAAAATAACGTTTCTATCACTTTTTACAGCACTTCTGGTCTTTGTTTCAGCGCTTCTCGGAAGTAGCGCTTCTATCATTTTCTCTAGCGCTTTTGGGCACTGTTTTGGAGTTTCTGGTCATTTAGCGCTTCAGTCATCTGTTTTAGCACTTCTAGAATATGTTCTAGCGCTTCTAGGAAATAGCACTTCTGGTCTCTGTTTTAGCGCTTTTAAAACAAAGAGTTTAAAATTTTAACCAATCTATCACTCTGTCATTTTATCAACATTTTCATCAGAATCAAGATTTCTTCTATCAAAATCACTATCTAGGAATCAAAGTCAAAAAGGTATATACAAATTTCCAAACTTATCAACTAAAACAAGATCTTGCAAATCATAAGTGTCAAAATCAATTACACAATCAATTACTATACTAAAGTTTCTCTATCAGGATATTATCATCCTTCATCATGAAACAAAGTATAGCAATTAACTTTCTTTTTAAAAAAATAAAAATAAAAATAAAAATATTGTCTCATCAATAAGGTAAGACATCTTATTCGACATTATTTAAAAAATGTTCAAATTGACACTATCCCGCACATAAGATCAAAATTTCAGAAGAAAGGGCAACAATTTGTATGCCAATCTTAACTAGATCCCAAAAACAGAGATTCTTAGAACAAGAAATCTTAAAATCACAAAAAATGGCAGAAGAAAATCCTTGGAATAATCTAAACCGCAATGACAAGAATGAAATCACTCCAGAAGATATCCAAGCAGCTCAACAAGATCCAAAGTTTCACATATTTATGGAGAAAATTCTAGAGCAAGACATGGAGAAATATCTTTTAATGTTAGCTGAATTAGGAGCAAAACTTAAAAAAGATTTTGATGTAAACCATTTGAAAGATACACCAGAAATGAATGAGATTGAGATACCACAACCTACACCAACAATAGATCCATTTTTCGCTTTAACATCATAGATGCAACTGTTACAACAGAAAATACAAGATATGACGCAAGGGACTACCAAGAGGTATGCGGTACAGGACATTTGTCCTTATCCTTTTGACACAATAGTTGGTTTTCTCCCCTTTCCAAGACATTGCGAATTCCCAAAGTATGATAAGTACAATGGACGAACAGATCCAATAGATCATGTATGGGAATTTAAAATGATGAGTCTTGAGTTTGCTCAAGAAGAGACTTATTTGATGAGGTTATTCCCAAGGAGTTTGGGAGGAGCAAGTATGGAATGATTTTCAAAACTGCAACCTGGTATCAAAACATTTGGGGAACTTGTTAACAAGTTTATCTCTCAATATTCATTCAACATCCAAAATGATGTTACTATCAAGGATCTCTACAACTTAAAGCAAAACACAGGAGAGAAATTCTTGTCTTTTCTCCAAAGATGGTGATGACTATTCGCTAGGTATCCTCGATCTATTCCAGAGGAAGAAAAGATGGAATTATTCATTGAGAACTTGACAGAAGAAATGAGCTATAGGCTAGAATTACAATGTCCACCCACTTTCAAAAAAGTCATGGAAAATGGTCTTAAGATTGAGGAAGCATTAGTAAAATGGGGAGTTATCAAACATTACAATGACAAATCAAATAACTACTCCAACCAACACTCAAACAATGATAAACCAAAATTTGGCAAAAGAATCGCAACACAAATGAAACAACAAGCAATTCACAAAATGTCAAACCAATTTTCAACTTGACTGCATCTTCAAACAATCAAAACAGTGACCAAAAAGTCAAGTCAAATACCATGCAGAACAACGAATGCGCAAAAACACTACCATAGCAAAAACCATCAAATCGACCAAGGTTCACACCTTTAGGTCAATCAATGGAATCAGAAATGAAGGAACTAGTTACCAGAGGCCTTCTCACTGCATGTGAAGCTAGGTTCTGGGATCCAAAAGTCAAACCATCATGGTGGAAGGATGCTGATTATTGCAACTATCATAATAACAAGGGTCATAAAACAAATGACTGTATGGAGTTGAAACATGCAGTACAAGATTTGGTGGACAACAACAAAGTGTATGTGGAAGGACCTCAAAATAACAATGATCATTTGGCCTTCAAAGATCCTTTTCCCAATTATGACAAAGGTGCATCATCTTCAAACAGCAAAGGAAATCATGCTAATCATGTCTATGACACAACAATCCTATGTCTATCTGAAGTCAAACATAATCATGCAGTCAACAATAACATTGTTGATAACAAGGCCAATGCCATTACCTCTTTGGATTTACTCCCAAGCACACAAAGCTCTGATAATCAAATAAATGTCTTAAAAATCAGAGAAAATCAAGAACATCAACCCACGAATGCGCTAAATAGGGGACAATCAAAAGTAATGTGAAAAGGGATGGGCTCCACACATGCAGTTCCACCTCCATCATGTTATGATGTTATCAATCAAAAGCAAAACACCCCCCGAGAAAATAAAGAACATCAATCGGCAAATGTCATGACTAGGGGGCAAGCCAAGGTAGTATTAAAAGGAGTGGGACCTCAACACGCGATTACACCTCAATCTCATTATAATATTATCGATCAATTGCAAAATATCCCCATGCAAATATCAATATTAGAGCTTCTTAAGTTATCACCATCACATAAGGAAGTTCTCGAACAAGCATTAGTTTCCATAATCGTGCCAAAGAATCTAGATGTTTGTCAATTCCAAGCTATGGTGGGACATTTGACTACCCCGCATTGTCTGTCATTCTCTGAACATGATGATGTCTCATTAAATCATCCACATAACACCACATTGCATATTGAAGTATGTATCCATAATCATCGTGTTAAAAGGGTTCTAATAGATGGGGGAGCTGGTTTGAACATTTGCACCCTAAAATTAGTCCGTGCACTAGGATATTCCGATGACACTATTGATGCTCGAAGGAAAATGATGATCAAAGCATATGATGAGGAAGAAAGATAATCCCAAGGTTTAATTGTTTTACCAATTCAAGTGGGACCCATGATCAAGCATATAGCATGTCAAGTTTTAGAAAGGGAATTAACATACAACATACTCCTAGGATGACCTTGGATTCATGAAATGCAAGCCGTACCATCTATATACCATCAATGCTTGAAGTTTCCAGTGAATGGACAAGAGGTAACTATAACTGCTGATTATAATCATCCACAACATTGTGACACATTGAGAATATCTCAAGACACCTTCATCCCTCACAACAGAGAAGCTTCAAGCTCATCATCATCCAAGAATGAGCAAAGTCCAAGCATCACTACCAAGTGGGTACAAAAGAGAGGTAAAGAAAAGGAAACAAGTCATGTTGAAACAAACATTCCAGGTACACAAACTTCTCTATCAAACAACTTTCAAAAGCAAGTTTAGTTGACAGATAAAGGAATGGGACAGTACTCAATGGAGCAATCACTTAACTTATCATAGTTAATGCCATCTCCTAGGAAATATGGTCAACCATCAATGATCAAACCTCTAACATATTTATCTAGCACAACTCTTCAAAATACATTTGTCAAATCCGGAACCATAGCGAAAGAAACAGACAATGAAACAATCCTAGGTTGGCTTTACAAGGATGAAGAAGCATCAACATCGGAGATTAGTATCAAAAATGTTAGCATCAACAGAGACAAGTATGGAAAAGGAAAAGATATTCTTGAAAAGATGGGTTATGAAGGACAAGGGCTTGTGGGATTAAGAAAAAAGGGAATCTCAGAACCTATCACACCTCTCACTCTCCATACAAAAGAAAAACCAGGACTAGGATACTCTGAAGAAGAGAAGTAGGAACTAAAATAGACAACTATGGAAAATATCCTTCACTTTAGAGATGGTTTTGAAACATACTCAAATGAATATGAGTGGGCATTACCTTGTGATGTACTTGACATTGATATTCCAGTCGATGTGATTCAAAATTATGCACCTACACGTGAGGAGGGCCAAGGCTCTAGGTCTAGACCATTTGTCGAGGGATCACTAAATATCGATGACTCTAGTGAGGACGAACATAATTTGAGCGAACTAGATGATTTCGAAGAGGGTACCATCATGGATCTCGATATCCCAAATGACAATTATAACGATATTACTATCCTCACCCTTACCTCCATTGACCTAAATCAATCCGATGATACCATGCCATTAATCCACCCAAAACTTATTGATTGGGAACCTATCGAACCTTTGACTGTACCAAAATTTACAAATGATAATGCCATCGTGCATTACCTATGTCATACTGATCCTGATACAAATTCTATCCATACTACTCATAACAATACGACTAGTAGGAGGGTGTCAAATCTTTCAGTTATAAAATTAACAACAAGGAAAATAGATCTAATGGTGAAAACCATTCTATGGAAGCATTAGATCTGGAAAAAGTAAAAATAAAGAACGCATCCAATGGTGAAAACCTTTATGAGGCACTAAAGGATGGAAGATTTGACACTCTCCCAGAACACTATCATGAGTGATCATCAGTTCTGGTTGAACCTACACAATTAGTGGACATTGGCACAGAAGAGAAGGAAAAAATCCTACATCTGGCAGAATCCATGGCAGAAGAAGAAAGACCGACATTCATCCAATTCTTCAAAGCAAGAAACATCAAATTTGCTTGGTCATATTCTGATATGCCAGGTTTAGATCCCAATCTACTTATGTATCATTTGTCTTTACCAACAGGAATCAAGCCTGTTAAGCAAAAATTAAGAAAATGCACCCCCACATTGCATTAATGGTCAAAACAGAGCAAAAGAAATTACTGGATGCTGGATTCATAGGATCTATATATTATGCTGAATGGATATCAAATCTTGTGCCTATTTCCAAGCTGAAAAATAGCATTAGAATCTACACAGATTTTAGGGACCTCAATAAAGCATGCTCTAAGGATGATTTTCCACTTCCAAATATAGACATCATTGTAGACTTGACGATAGGGCATTCCATGTTATCAATCATGGATGGTTTCTCTAGGTAAAATCAAATAAGAATAGCCCCAGAAGATCAAGAAAAGATGGATTTAACATGTGCATGGGGAACCTTCTGCTAGAACGTCATGCCATTTGGTTTAAAGAATGCAGGAGCGACTTATCAACGAGCAATGATGACGATCTTCCATGATATGATGCACACTTTCATGGAAGATTATGTTGATGATATCTTAGCAAAATCTACTACTAGGGATGGACATCTGCATATCCTAGATAAAATCTTCACGTGGATGGAAAAATTTAATGTCAGGTTAAACCCTAAGAAATGTGTCTTCGGGGTTACATCAGCAAAGTTACTAGGATACATTATTTCAGCAAAGGGCATTGAAGTGGATTTGGAAAAAGTCAAAGCTATAATGGAGATGCCACCTCCTAGAAAAATCAGCCAACTAAGATCACTACAAGGAAGGCTTCAATCAATCCACATATTCATATCCCAGCTGGTAGATAGAAGTCACCCTTTCAATCATCTATTGCATAAACACATAATTTTCATGTGGGATGAGAAGTGTGAAGCAACATTCAATCAGATCAAACAATATCTAATGTCACCACCTGTTCTCATACCACCAACACAGGGAAGGCCTCTCATTTTGTACATTTCCATGATAGATATATCTTTGGGGGCACTCTTAGCATAGGAGGATCATGAAGGAAAAGAGCACGCCATCTACTACATCAATAAAACTTTAAATGGCTATGAAATAAACTATACATTCATAGAAAATTCTTGCTTAGTAGTGGTTTTTGCTACTCAAAAGTTGAGACACTACATGATGGCTCATACAATTAGGTCAATTGCAAAGATTGATCCTTTGAAGTATCTATTAAGTAAAGCTGCCTTGATAGTTAGACTGGCAAAATGGGTTATGCTCTTAAGTGAATTTGACATTCAATATGTTGAGAGAAAGGCAATTAAGGTACAAGCAATTGCTGAACAGCTAGCTGAAGCTCCTCTATCAGATGATCACCCAATGACAATGGAATTCCCAGATGCAGACATCATGACAACAATGCCCCAACAATGGATACTATACTTTGATGGATCGTATACACAACGAGGATCAGGAGCAGGGATTTTGTTCATATCTCCCTAAGGACACACAATACCAAAGTCATATAGACTCATGTTTGAATGTACAAACAATGTGGCAGAATACGAAACATTGATTATTGGGGTCAAGATTGTAATTCAATGGAAAATCATAGATTTACAGGTCTATGGAGACTCTCAACTGGTTATTTATCAATTCAATGATGAATATCAAACCAAAGTTGACAAATTGATGCCTTACAAGCAGAAAAAAGATCATCTGAAACAATCCTTTGCTAATATCAAGCTTGATTAGATTCCAAGGGTGGAGAACAAAGCTGCTGATGCTATGGCTACGATCTCTTCATTACTACAATTGCCTGAGAAATTTATTTTTTATGAGTTTATGGTAGAAAAAGTATCATGTCCTTCCTATTGTCAATCAGAATCTGCTACCATATGTCATCTAGAAACCACTGAACCCTCCATATACAAAACAACCTATACTTATCTGAAAGATGATATCCTACCTCCTGACTTTTCCAGGAATCAAAAATGCAACTTTATCCGTCAATCCACTCGAAACACTTTAATCACAAATGTCCTTTATCGTCGAGGTCTTGATGGTACACTACTCTGATGTCTAGAATGCAATGAATCTGAAATGGCCTTACGAGAAGTTCACGATGGTATTTGTAGTACTCACTCGAGTGGAATAACCCTAGCCAAGAAACTCCTCCATTTGGGTTATTATTGGCCTTGCATGGAAAAAGAATCGTACCAATTTGTCAAGAAATGCCAAAAATGTCAGGTTCATAGCAATCTAATTCATGCACCGGCACAAGAACTGCATCCTTTTACATCAACATGGCCTTTCTGTCAATGGGGCCTAGATCTGGTAGGCAAAATACATCCATCTTCATCTAATGGACACAAGTTCATTATCACGGCTACAGAATACTTCACGGAGTGGATAGAGGCAGTACCTCTTACTACCATCACTGGGAAATAGATCTCCTCATTCATCTTGAACTACATCATCTGTCGATATGGAATCCCTCAATCTATAATCACAAATAATGGACAACCTTTCAAGAATCAAGATGTTCAAGAGCTATGTGATAAGTTCCACATCCAACATTGTTTTTCAACACCGTACTATCCTCAAGGGAATGGCCAAGCAGAGGCCTCAAACAAAACCATACTCAAAATTCTCAAAAAAATGGTTAACGATGTTGGACATGATTGGCATGTTCAACTCACCTTGCACTATGGGCCTACAGAACAAGCATCAAAACAACAACAGGAGCTACACCATTTGCTTTGGTATATGGATCAGAAGCCATATTACCTATTGAAGTTGAAATTCCATCTCTTCGTGTATCACTCAAAGGTATCATTTCAGATGAAGACTATAGGTTATCTAGGCTACAAGAACTGGAGTTGCTGGATGAGCGTCATCAACAAGCTGTTAATCATCTAACAAATTATCAACAAAGGATGTCAAGGAGTTATAATCACACGGTAAAACCGAGAGTCTTTCAGGTTGGTGACTTGGTACTAAAGGAAAATCCGAGGAATCAACAAGACAGGGAAAAGAAAGGAAAATTTGAGCCTAACTGGCTTGGTCCGTTTGTTGTCATATCAATGTATGGATCAGGAGCATATCAACTATCAACGTCAGAAGGGGATCTGTTTGATGAACCTATCGACAGTATTCATCTCAGAAAATTCTATGCTTAAAGTCTCCTAGTGCACGGGGCAACTTCTAAAAATTATTTCCTTGGTGAAAACCTGGCAAACAGGCATCTTGGCAAACGCAAAAATACAAAAAATAAAATAAAATACAAAATACAAAAAAAAGGAAAAATAGGAAAAATACAAAGGGTATAATCAAAGCGTGTGATGAAAACCTGGAAACAGGCATCATATGTGATTCTAAGATCAACTTTCCCATCTATTTGGATATATGTCAGGATCATTCATCTAAAAGTTAGTATCAATTCATATCATATCTTTTGTCCGACCATCATTATATCCACTATCAAAGTCATGTCACGTGGTCA
Organism: Sequoiadendron giganteum; assembly: GCA_007115665.2. NCBI lineage: Eukaryota > Viridiplantae > Streptophyta > Pinopsida > Cupressales > Cupressaceae > Sequoiadendron > Sequoiadendron giganteum. Next base: position 78,595,192 of record CM021106.1, on the reverse strand, counting down.
ACATATAACTCCATAGCTTGGGGGAAACATCTGGATATCTAGGGGCAATCCAAATGTGTCAATTGCATCCGGTGGTAGAAAATCAAAAATAGAGATCAAAGCGCAATTTCAATCATTTTTAGGAGAATCAACCATCCGTATCATATCAAAAATCAAAAACATGTCAAAAAGTGAGTCTGAAAAGAAAAATTAAAAAAAAAAAAAAAACATAGGTCTCTATCAGTTGAACTACGTGGTCTCTGCGTGTGTAACGTAGGCAAGGCTAATCTTAAATTAACCCTCGAGATCCCTAAGATAGGTTGGTAGGTTAGGTCTTTGGTCAAAATCTCGAAAATCCAAAAAACATGTCAAAATCAGGATGGATGATCTAAAATCTGATAAATGAATGAAACACTCTAAGTGGACAATGGATAAATTATACTTTTTGATTATCATTTCTTTGGAGTAACTCAATGATGTTTTATTATCTGCTGTCTATACGATAATCATATAAATGTGTGGATTGTCGGGGGATGTGCTATGCAAATGTATCACTGATGACATTTAGAATTCACACACTCAAATGATAATCTTTGCCTGTTTACGCAATGAATGCTTAGGTCATCTCGGTTCAATTATACCTCGATGCATGTGTTCGATTGCAATATCAAAAATATGAAAGTAATACTCAAGTCCTCATTGGATTAACACAACCATTGACAATTGTATTCACTTTCAACATCCAATAAAGCTCTATGATGATACCAAGCACAAAATGACTGTAAAATGACATCTATTTTGCATATAGCTGCATGTTAAAATTAGATTGCATTCATCATCATTCATTATCTGTAGAGTATTTGTTGCATAAAAGACTCCAATCAATGATTATCTAATCTACAAAAAAAAAAAAAGACTGAGTATACTTGACATAAAATCATCAAAAACATATAGCATCATCATTTGCATCATTATCTCATCATTAAAATTTTCATCATCCATACACATTTTGCATCATAATAGACATACATTATCAAATACATCATGCATTTACATCATCACTTTCATCACATCTTTTATCCACATATCATTTACCCATCCATAACATACATCATTGCATCATTTCATTAAAATAAAACATCATTAACATCATCACATTTAGAATAAACTCATCACATAAAGCATGTAAAAACATCCATCACATAGAAATCATGAAGCCATCATCATAATCATATCAAATGCATCTCATATATATATCAAAAATGTCAAGTATACAATGACATCAGACATAAAAATACATCATCATATAAAGAGGTACATCATAAAATACATCAGCGAGGATCACAAATAGCCTCTATGACCTGCTACCGCTAGAATGAGCAAGCCCAATAGGACCTGTACCACCACCACCCCCAGACGGACCCGGATCTCTCGAATCTTTGCGTGGAGGATGTGTCACCCCCTCACTAACTATCCATGTATGAGTCTACCTAGATCTCGATGGGGCATAACTGAATCAGCGCTCGGCAGGCACTGCATCATGATATCGACCTCTATAAAACTCAGCCTCTCGGGCAGCCCGCAAAACCTCTCTCATATAAACATCTATAGAGGTGCCATCAGCCACTCTCTGTAGGGTCTCGGCTCTCTCCTATGCCCTCTTGGCAATCTGCCGAGTACTGTCTCGCTCGGCTGTCAGGGTATCAACCTATGTCTGCATACCGGCTAACTGCCCTTGTACCTGTGCTAAGGCCTATGCATGAGTCTGTGCCTATGTCTACACAACCATGCCCCGAGCCTGTACCAACTGCCCCTATAGTGTCTAAACCTATGCCTGTAGAGTCTAGACTTGTGCCTGGAGCCCAGCTACCTGTCTCTGCTGCCCTACTATTGGCACTGTCACTTCTTGCCTCTTACGAGGCCTACTAGAAGAGGGTGCACTGTGAATGTCTAGACCTGGTCCTTTGTATCCTACACTCCCGCCGTCACTGTCACTGCTACTGCTATCCCCACTATCTGAACTACTGCTCTCTGAGCTCTCATCTACTTGGATATCACCCTCCCCACCGGTGACATCCTCTGCCACATCCTCCTCTACTGGTAAAGGTTCTGGCTCATCGGGGATAGTAATACGAGGATGAGGGACCAAGGCCAAGAATGTTGCATAATCCTCTATAATGGCTGCCTCTAATATGTCTCTCCGTATGTCCCATAGAGATGGCTGTAACACTCTGTATCCCTCCACCAGAACATCATAGGACAATGTGGGACCCCAATCTAGAATATCCATGCGTCACCTAGCGTAGTGAGCTACCCCCTATGGCATACACTGAAGTATGCCATACTATCTATAAACCCGACAAAGCAAGAATCTCTCAAGAACAAAAGGAGTCCAACCAATGAGGTACATAGAATCACACAAAAACCCCAAAACTGCACCATCCTCCTCCCACTCCTCATAGTGAAGGTAGGGGCGCCATATCACTATCTCCGTGTCATCAAAAACTCGTCTCCAATGCTCTAATTTTCCCATCCGGGCTTGCATGAATTGACCACTGTATCTAAAAATGTATGGCCTGCTAGCTAGTGTATCTACAATGGGAAACGACCGACAAATAACAAAGTGCTCCCAAACCCATATCTGTAACAGGGTCGCCCCTGCGAATATACTACGTGCACCCAAGTACACAATGGAATGAAGATCATGATAGAGATGTGCTAACATGCACATCCCCCATGCATATCTAGTACCATGTACCAACATACTCTCCAATGTCCTGCCCCACCCAATGAGGAATCCCTTTGACTTGCGATCAGGGCAAAGGAATCCTCCAATAAATCCAGCTAGCATTGCTGGTAGTGCCGCATAAGAGTCTGCGATCCTCCACCATCGAACACTAGGACCCTCAATATCTCTGCTACTGGTCCCATGAGAGTCATATGTAACTATCTCCCCCATGAAGAAAATGTGTAAGATACGCCACACATCCTCCGGTGTGACTGTCATCTCACCGGTAGGTAAATGAAAGGTGTTGTGGTCGCTATGCCACCTCTCAGCCAGTGCGGTCAACAAACCCTGATTAATCCTAATATGGGGCATGTCAAGTAAACTCATGAGGCCACACTGACCTATCACCTGGAGCTCATCCGGTGTCAAATGTGGTATCAAATCTATAGTCTGTGGAAATCTCTCACGCATCTGGAGAGTACCCAGATCCTCTTATCATCATAACAAAACAATCTACAATCAGTAAACTATGTCAAGGAATCAAACATCATTCTACTATCAGTCTATTCCAAATGCTTTGGTTTGAATTTTCGATCAAAATTCATAGGTGAACATCCAACCTCACCTATCATGAGGGTCATCAAAACATTATCTAGATCTCGTCTATCATGAGATTTATCAGATATTGACTCAAACCTCACCTATCATGAGGTTCATCAAAACATTATCTAGATATTACCTATCATTAGATTTATCAGATATTGAATCATGTCCTCGTCTATCATGAGGATCATCAATAAATGGGATTTCTTCTCGCCTATCATGAGAGTTAGTCTTATTTAAATCATCGAATCCAACATGAAGACTGTGGATTGTCAATCATACCAATCAGAAGAATGGACATGATTGGAATTGACATAATAAAAGTTTACTAAGTTAAAATCTTCAATTCTATCATGGAAGCGCTAAATCCCAAAAGCGCTACTTTATCACCTAAAAGCGCTCAAATAGGGACCCAAAGCGCTGAAACCATGAAAGCGCTATTTCAACACTCCGAAGCACTAAAACAGGCTTTCGAAGCGCTAAAAAACTCAAAGCGCTACTTTTTCGCATCAAAGCGCTAAAATAGGCCATCTAAATACCACTTTACCAAAAGCGCTAGAACAAACCTTCAAAGTGCTAAATCGTTGACTCAAAGCGCTGAAAATCTCAAAGTGCTAGAATCTGACTTCAAGGCGCTACTTCTCGACTCCTAAGCGCTAATTCGCTGAAAGCGCTATTTTACCGATTAGAAGCGCTAAAGTTTTAAATGCAAGCACTAAAACTCAAAGCGCTAGACAATTTACCAGAAGCGCTACATTGGGATGTAAGTGCTACAGCGCGGCTTCAAAGCGTTGAAACTATCCTAGACACGCCTAGGACCTAAAATGCATAAGAAACAAAAATACACGAAGTACGAGGAAGTCAAGGGGTACATATCGGAGGTCCATATGCAGGTGGCCATCTGTGGCGTCGAACACGCTCGAAACGGTGAGTGTGGTAGGGAATAAGCATCTTGCTCCAATTGGCAGAAATGTCTATCACTAGGAAATTTGAACTCAAAAAGCAAATAATGAATTGAAAATGACCTTTTAGCACTATTTATAATTTTTGAAAGGTATTTTTGGGGAATTTTTATAACATTTTGATTAATTTTATCCATGAAATTAATTAAAGCTCATCTTTGAGGGCTCTATTTGTTGATCATTTGTTGGGAGATAAATTATTTCATCATCGAAACATCATAAAATCATCAGAAAATCATAAAATCATAAAATTTGAAAAAATTCTAAAAATCATTATATCATTAATTTATCTCCTGAGGGGGCATATCATTATCAAATCATTTGAAAATCATGTTTGGGGCACACGAAATTATAATCATCTGAAAATCAATGTCTAGGGCATGTTAGGGGCACATGAAATTATTTTTTTGAAATCATCGATCCTAGTAGTAGTAGCAAAAATATTCTTTAAACCAATGCGTAAACACATCACTTCGAAGAGGGGAAAAATGTATACACCTAAAATTGGTCTGGAGCATCCAATTAATTAAATACGAATTATTTAATTAATTATCCTAATTTCCTCTACTATTGAATAAATTTAAATATTTATTTAATATAGTTCACATTCACTTTCTTCATAAATTCTTCTAAAATTCATCTTAATTAAATAAAAAAAATTAAATACTTTGTTCGATTTAATTATCATTTCCTTATTTCAATCTATCACATCACTTCTAAATTAATAAAATAAAGTCAAACACTTTATTGATTAATTACCATATTCCTCTGATTAATTTAATAAACGACTATCCTATAGTTTGTTTTATTGAATTATTTTTCTCTCCTTTCTAATTTAAATGAATCAAAATATTTGAATTAGAGCATAAAGAATATTCCAATCTACATTTCCTCAAAAATGAATTAGATTTCCTTATGTCTAATCTATGTCTAAATTTGTCACAATTAATGCTTTGAAACTTCACGGGAAGTTTTGGAGACAAATTGGAGACAAATTTGGAATTTGATCTCTCAATCCTCTTCCATCAATCCTTCCTCTTCTCTTGCCTGGTGTTTTCATGGGTAGAGACAACCTCCCTCTTTCTCTCAATCTCCTCCATCTTTCACCATTCAATTCTCCAGATTGAATCCAAGCCTCTCAAAGCTTTCCCTGTGCATTTCTATAGCTAGGAAATCTATAAATAAAGCCTCATTCAACCAAGAAAAGGATCCAAATAATCAAGCTTTTACACCCTTACTCTGCAGGAATCCAGGCATCAAGTATCAAGCAATTCAACAATCAAGCTTCACATCAATGGCTGCCTCTTGTAGCTTCAATTATCTGTTTGATGTCTATATCATGCTAGTTTAAATTGATTTATAATTTAGCATTGCATTTTAGTATCATCTCGTTCTTCAGATAGTCATTTTAATAATCATAGTGCTTAACAATCTGAGAGCAATAGTGGTTTAATAAATATTTGAGGATAGAGAACAATAGGATGATTTCATTTGATTACTGCTTTGATTTAGTTCAAATTGAGTTATCTTTGATATAATGTCTTATTAAGAAGTGTATTATATTATTTACCTTATTCCACACTTACAATAAGTATTCAAGGAACTGCTATGTTCATAATTGCCAAAAAATTAAGGGAAGTGAAATGTAATTTAAAGAAATGGAAAAATGATTCTTTTGGGAACGTTTTGAAGATTAAGTCCAAACTTCAGATGGATCTGGGAGCAATTCAATTCAAAATACAGAAGGAGGGTTACTTGAATGATACTAAGGAAAAAGAGAATGAGCTCCTTATGAAGATGCATGACATAATTGGGAAGGAGGAGGAGTTCTGGAAACAAAGATCAAGAGCCCTTTGGCTGTCTGCTAAAGATAGAAACAATAGGTACTTCCACCTTTCGGCTTCGAAACATAGAGCTGTAAACAAAATATCTCGTATAGATGTGAATGGAACCAGGTATAACGAGGAGGAGGATATCAGGAAGCAGGTGAGTTCCTTCTTTAAACATCTTCTCTCGGAAAGTAATGAAATAAACCAAAATGAGCAAGATCAACTAGTTGAAGCTATACCTAGAGTTATCAACTAGGAAAACAACTCTTTTATGATAGCTATCCCCACCAACGAGGAAGTTAAGTGGGCTATCTTTTCCTTTGATGGGAGTAAAGCTCCAGGTCCTGATAGTTTCCCTTTGTTTTTCTTTCAATGGCTCTGAGAGTTTGTTGAAGAAGATGTGGTTAATGCTGTTAAGGAATTTTTTGGAGCTAGATGTCTTTTAAAAGAATTAAATGCTACTTTCTTGGTTCTCATCCCCAAGAAACCTGGAGCTAATAACTTTGAGGCTTTTAGGCCCACCAGTCTCTATAATTCTTTATACAAGATCATCTCTAAGGTCTTAACCTCTAGATTCTTAACTTTTCTGCTGTCCTTGATTTCTCCTCAATAGAATGCCTTTGTTCTTGGTAGAAAAATCCTTGATTCTATTGTTATGGTTCATGAGAACATTCATTCCCTTGTTGAGTCGAAGACCGAAGGTTTCTTATTAAAGCTTGATATCTCTAAAGCCTATGACAGAGTTGATTGGATTTTTTTATTTAAAATCTTGAAGGATTTTGGCTTTAATAATAGGGTTATTCAAATGGTGGAACAACTTGTGTCCACTACTTCCATAATGATTATGGTCAATGGATCCCCTACCTCCTTTTTTTAGAGTACCAAAGGTCTAAGGCAGGGTGATCCTATATCTCCTATTTTATTCACTATTATGGCTGAAAGTCTAGGTAGGAATATGAAAAATCTGGTTGACTTCAAATTTCTTTCTAGGCTTAGACCTTCCTCGGGCAACCTGGTGTGCTCACATCAACAATTCTTTGATGAAACTATGCTTATGGGTCAAGCTACTGTGTCTGAAGGAAAATTTATAAAACAGTTGCTTGATAGGTATGGGAGAGCTTCAGGACAACTGATCAACAATCAAAAAATTTCTCTATTCTTCTTCAATACTTCGGCTCATAGACATGCCAAAATTGCCAAAATTTTGGGTTATAGGATGGATTCCCTTCCTACCACCTACCTTGGTCTTCCTTTAAGTATGAAACCTCTTGAGTCTTTCTGAATCTCGTTGGTGGATAGATTCAGTAAGAAGCTCGTGGGCTGGAAAGGAGCTCTGCTAAGTCAAGCTGGTAAGCTTCAACTCCTCAAAGCCTCTCTCTAGAATCTTCCTATCTATGCCATAAGCCTCTTTAAGATTCCAACAAAATTTGCTGATGCCATTGAAAAAATTCAAAAAAGATTTCTTTGGTTGGGTGTTGAGGAAAATAAAAGAGTTCCCCTAATTGACTGGAATCTGGTCTGTTGATCTAAAAAGAATGACAGACTTGGCTTAAGAAGAATCAGAACTGTCAATAAAATCCTCTTAGCTAAGAAAATCTGGAGAATCTTCCCTTTTTTTGGGGAGTGGATTGATATTCTAGCTAGTAAATATTTATAAAAAAACTGTTCCTCGATTATAATGATGGACCCCCACCTTCTTCCGATAGGGTCTATATGCTGGAACAACTTAATCATTGGAAAAAAGATTGTGGATGATGGCATTGGATGGCAAGTGAGAAATGGTAATCATACCAGATTCTGGGAAGACAGATGGATTTTTAAGGAACCCATGATAAAAATCAACTCCTTCAGAGAATGGGCTGAGAATTGTAAGGCTCGGTTTGGAACTTATGTGAAAGACTATAGAGTGAATGGTAATTGGGTGGACTTGGGCAGTGTCAGTCAGTCTTTGGCTCCTATCTAGACCTCACTGCTGGCTGCTAGACTTAGTTCTGAGCAGTTGGATGATCGTGCGGTTTGGATTGATGATCCCTCTGGAAAATTTTATGTGTGTTCCACCTTTGCTAGGATCAATTCTTCCTTATATCATCCTCCCTTTTGGTCTAAAGCTTGGTTGAAACATCTGATTCCTAAAATTAATATCTTCTTCCGGATCCTTCTCCAAAATAATGTGCTCATGATTGACAACCTATGCAAACGCGGATTTCAAATCCCAAATAGATGCTTTCTCTATAAGATGGAGGCATAATCTATGCATCATTTATTCCTTCATTGCTCTTTTGCTACTTCTCTTTGGGAAAAATTCATTAGGTTATGGAACCTTCCTTGGGTTTTCCCTTTGTCCATTGAAGATCTCTTTTCTTAGTGGAAAGGCCCGACAAGGAATCCTTTGCTCAGGTCTTTTTGGGATTTATCCTTCCCTCATATTGCTTGGGGCCTTTGGAAAGAACGCAACAACATAATTTTTAGAGGCAAAGAAGCATCTGTGGATATTGTATTTGATAAAATTGTCAGATCCCTGAAGGAAAACTTCAATGCCATGGCCCAGAAAGACAGGAAGACCATGAATGAGGAGTTTTCGAACTATGATCTAGTTGTTGCTAAGGAATGGAACATCAATCCTAACTTGTCTAGTTCTATTATGAAGGCCAAAAAGGACAGAGAGGGAGTTTGTTGGTCTTTTCCACCAAATGGGTGGATCAAAGATAACTTTGATGGCGTGACTAAAGTCAATCCGGGGGCGGTGGGTTGTGGTGGAGTTATAAGGGATTCCTATGGCAACTTCATTGGTGTGATTGCCTCACCTCTTAGCTCTCAAACTAATCATCTGGTGGAGGCTGCTAGTGCTTACCACATCATAAATTTAGCCCAAAGTCTTAACATAAAAAATCTATGTCTTGAAGGAGATTCCAAAAATATAATTGAATGCCTTCGTGGCAAGTCTCCCCCCTCATGGACCATCAATTCATGGATTGAGGAAGCCATATTGAACTTGGAAAAATTTGAAAAAGTTAAAATATCACACACCTATAGAGAAGCCAATGCTGTTGCAGACTTTTTTGCTAATGAAGAAGTTAAGAGTAAAGAATTGTGTACCTCGCTAAATATTAGCGATCTAAATTTTAATGTCTGTGCCCTATTAAATTATGATAAATCACATGGTAAAGCGACATGTTATCCCATTAACAAGGACAGGTTGGATCTATCACATCACAATCATTAGATTGCATGGGACCGAGCCCAGTGGAGTAATTTGCAAGAAAACTCCGCAAGCTTTGTGAGTTCTTAGATTTGGCAGGGCCAATTTTAGAAAGGCTTGTGTTTGGATCTACCTCACCATGTCAGCCAAAATGGGAGGAGACAGAAAGGGAACTGAGCCGGACAACTACGAAATACATATGAAAAATGCCAAGGTTTGGAACAAGATTAAAAGCGGAGGGTTGATTCCTTTCCTTGAGAAGCTTCATGGCTCTAACCAGGAGGCCATGGATCTCTTCGCCAAAAATTGGAATGATGGTAATTTGACTCTGTTTGGTAGGAATGTGGAAGTCAGCAAAATCCTTATTGTTGATGTTATAGGATTACCCACTGATGGGAAGAAGTTCTTTAGGGACAAGGCCTTTTTTGATGAAGCTGTAATCAGATTTCCTACAAAGGATAAGGAAAGGCTAAGTATGATCAAAATTACTAACAGTTACTTCGATGTTGACTCCATAAAAGCTATCTGGAGAAAAGTTCTTTGGGTCATCATGGAGTACGTTACGGTGGATGGGAACTTCACTAAAGTCTATGGCTACCACTTTGCTCTTCTCAACCATTTCTGACATAAGGTAAGGGTCTCTATCCCCTATTATCTTTTTTGCTCCTTGAAGAAAATCTTGGAGGACAATAAGAAAAACCCTAAAAGATTTCCCATTCTGCACGCTAGATTAATTAGGTTGATTGTTGAACATCTCCATGTGCCCACTCCTGCTATCTTGGAAACCAACCCCGACTTTGAGAGTGATGATACCAAGCCCAATAACTCGGACTATTTTCCTAACTCTAGCCTAGTTAGAAAAGCACCTAGCTTGCATGCTGGCCCTTCCAGGGATACTAGTAAAACCCCCACTGAGCTTGAGCCTGACAACCCTTCCCTTAAGATCAGCCCTGTTGACAAGAAAACCTAGGCCAAAAGCCTTGTTTCTTACTCCGAAGAGTCCTTTGAGTCGGAGGAGTCCGAGACCAACAAATCTGAGTGTTGTGTTGACCGTCTGCCGGACATACATATTAATGATAATTCCCCTGTTAACACTAGAAAAGAGCCCTCTCTGGATTATCTCAACCTTGCCAAAACCAATTATGAGTCCCACTCTAAACTCTTGCATTGGACTTTCTCTGAAATTAATGAGCTAAAAATTAAAAATTGGGCACTGCAAAGTAAGATCGATGAAATGGGTGCTAAGATTGCTGAGATGGAAAAGAAAGAAGTGGCTCACAGTAATAGAAAGATTGAAACTGAAGCTGAGAACTTAAGGAATACCATCAAAACTATCACTGAGAAAATAACCGTATAGCAAGAAATAATGCTATAATCATTAATGTGATGACTGAGAAGCTTGATAAAGCCCAACAGGGGTCTCTGGTGGTTGATCTAGAGGATACCGAGGATAAAAGCTAGGATACAGAAGCTGGCATTTCTAGAAGAACCAGAGCCAATCTGAAGTGCAAGGCCCCCCTTACTCCGAAAATGATTCAAACTTTTAAAAAGGGGGTTAAAGATATGCAGGATCTGGAGGCGAAGACAGAGTCTGTCCTTAGGACTATGAATTAATGGCTAGGGTTTTCTTTGTACTTTCTCTGCTGGACCTTCTTTCTTGACCTTTCTGGTCCTTTTTGGTTGGTTGCTGTTGGTCTCTCAGGCAACTATTTTTTTTGGTGGAACTCTGGTGTCCTCTTTGTTTCTTTGTAAACTTTGTGGTTTTGGGTCCCTATAAAACCCGTTTTACCCTTTTATCAAAAACATGGAGACCTTATTCAAGCTCCATCTTAGAAGTTACAACCAATGGTCACACCTTGGCCTTTCTCATAGCGGGGGCTTGACCTCATAGGAAAGATTAATCCAACCTCATCTAATGGACACAAGTTCATCATAACAACCACTGAGTACTTTACCAAATGGGTTGACACCATTCTGATGACCTACATAATGGGGAAGAATTTTTTAAAATTTATCCTGAATTATCTTATCTATTGTTATGGTGTTCCACAAACCCTTATCTCAGATAATGGAACACCCTTGAAGAATTAGGATGTGAAAGAGCTATGTCAAATATTCAACATCCAACATCAATTCTCTACCCCGTATTACCCCTATTGAAAAATTCAAGCTAAGGCTACAAACAAGACCATTCTAAAAATCCTAAAGAAAATGGTCAATGAAGTTGGTTGTGACTAGAATTTGTAGTTAAATCCCACCCTTTGGGCCTATCAAACTAGTATTTTAACACCTATAGGTGCAAACCTATTATCCTTGGTCTATGGATCAAAATCCATCTTTCCTATTGAGGTTGAGCTTCCTTCACTATGAGTATCACTGCAAAACCTAATCACTGATAAAGAATACATAGTATTTCAAATAAATGAGCTAGAATTCTTGGATGAGTGTCATCTCGACAACCTTAATCACTTGCAAGTCTATTAAAATGAACTAAAATAGAGCTATAACAAGAAGATAAAGTGTCGGTCTTTCCAGGTAGGGGATCTTTCTCTAAGGCATAATCAAAAAAATCTTTCAGATTAGGAAAATAAAGGAAATTTTGGGCCTAACTGGTTAGGTCCCTTGGTTGTCAAAACAAGCTATGGATCAGAAGCATATCAATAGGTGAAATATTCCAAGAACTGACCAACAAACTACATCTCAAAAATATTTATCCCTAGAATTGAAGGGTATAAATCCAAAAATATAAAAAAATTAAAAAAATGATAAAAAATCCAAAAAATAAGAAAAAGGATTGAAAATAGTAAAATAAAAAATGTCCTCTAGTGAAAACCACTTCAGTGGTGCTTTGGGAAATTACCTTGGTGAAAACCTAGCAAATAGGTACCTTGTGTAAATAACACACCTCCATCTATTCTATGGCTCTTTATCCTATCATTATTTTCATCCCATCCATCTATCACATCATTCATCCTATTTATTCCATCATCCATCCACATCCATATTATAGCTTGATATTGTGAAGGATCGTATCCCCTTTAGTACTACTTGGAATATTCCCAAGGTCAGCTTGTCTTGCCTATATTGAGGTAGTCTATCACATCACATTGGGGGAAGAAAAAGGATTAAAAATAGTAAAATAAAAAATGTCCTCTAGTGAAAACCACTGTAATGGTGCTTTGGGAAATTACCTTGGTGAAAACCTAGAAAATAGGTACCTTGTGTAAATAACACACCTCCATATATTCTATGGCTCTTTATCCTATCATTCTTTTCATCCCATCCATCTATCACATCATTCATCCTATTTGTTCCATCATCCATCCATGTCCATATTATAGCTTGATATTGTGAAGGATCGTATCCCCTTTAGTACTACTTGGAATATTCCTAAGGTCAACTTGTCTTGCCTATATTGAGGTAGTCTATCACATCACATTGGGGGTAATTCATTATGGATTAGATTAAGTTCTTTTATATCTTAAGGTTATTGGAAATCTCATCAAAAATCCTAAAAAAATTCATAAAAACTCATCAAAAATCCCAAAAACATTCATAAAATCTCATCAAAATCCATAAACATTCAAATTCCTATACAACTAAAATCCAAAAACATTCAAAAAACTATAAATTCAAACAAAACATTCAAAACACATCAAAATCCCTAAAAAGGTCAAACATCAAAAATAAAAAAATAGTATCATGTTGAACTAAGTGTCTTTGAGCTTGAACATAAACAAGGCCATCATTAATGTGTCCCTGAGATACCCTAGATCAATCCTTTAGGAGTTTTTCATAATAAAATAACAATCCATAAACTATTCATCTCTCATTAACACAAGGTAAAACTAGTTGAACTACGTGGTCTCTACATGTAAACATAGGAAAGGCTAATCTTTGATCAACCCCCAAGGTCCCTAGGATAGTCTTTTAAGTTAGGTTCTGGGTCAAAACTTATAAAACCCCTAAACATTTGAAAATTGAAAACCCAAAATGGTTGAAAACCTCGAAAAACCCTAAATAGCCTCAAATAATATGAAAATAAAAACATTTCCATAAACATTTAAAAAGACCAAAAATAGCCTCAAAACATTTTCAAAATATCAAAAACATTGAAATATTAAAAAAAAAACCCAAAACCCTCCATCACATTTTGCTTTCAAGTGCAATAAACCTTCACCCATAATAAATCAATTATCATCTTCAACCTTTGGCAAAACAAGTAGAAAGCAAGTGTCACAAGTCATAAAGTGAGAACCAAGTGTCAAAATCTAAAGTCTAAATCATGGGTAAATGATTCAGTAGAGTTTGTATCAACAATTTATCACACACCTCATCCTAATGAAAACATTTGATCAACATGTCATAGGATGAATCCTTCTTGTGATGGACATAAATATCAGAAATCACCTTAGCTATGTTAAAACTGGCAAGAGATATAGATAACATTGACTATTTGTCTTTGATCTTTTCTTATTATTTATCTTAATGACCCATTCTGAGGACCTCTTAATGATGTCTATCAAAATGATTTAGAGAGAAAGGAACGAGGAATCAATCATTATCTTTCGTTTGTTGTGCTTGTGGGTATTCTTGTAAAATAATCTTGGAACATACTTGCTTAGTTGTGTGTAGGGAAGTTGTTTGGAGTAGCTTGTTGACTATTGCATATACTTTGGTCTGAGATATTCTAAACTACTAACCTCCATTCCAATGAGGTTTCTGTATGTCAAGGTGTGAACAAGAATTATCCTATCTATTTGCAGAGTCAAAGTCCATTACACTAGATACAATGCCATCTTGGTTATCAATACCTTGATGCATCATATCTATGTGTTATATCAAAAATAAAGAATGACGAAAAAATACCAATCCTAGAATATGAGCAAATAATCATCATCATCTCTCATCACCATATATAATAAAGTCTCGGTTACAGACTTGTTGGAAATTTTGAGTCAATCTTCAAAATTGATGGTCAATCATCTTATTTCTTCTATATTCTTTCCACACTAACCCTATATCATGACAATCAACAAAAACTCATCATGCATCCATCCCGCATCCATAAAATCATTATCATGCATACATCTCACATTATCCGAAAATATCCCCATTATAAAGAAAACATTATGCATTGCATCATCATTATCATTTGAGTTGTTTTGAATAATATAGATTTGTTATTCTAAGCATCTTAATACATTGCATTCATCATATCCATATCATTATCATTCATAAAATACATACTATAAGCATCATCCATATGCATACATACATCATGAAATCATAAATGACATAAAAAAAGTACACAAAAATAAATTCATTTGTCCATACATCCTGTATATCATATGCATATCATACTATATCACAAAAAAATACTAAAAAAGAGTATAACATATCCATTGCATTGCATATCATAAAAATTACATCATCACATGCCAAATATCACATAAATAAAAGAAATGCATCCATCACATTGCATCCATACATAATCATAATGCATAAATATAACATCATATCACCTCATATGCATCCATACATTCATAAAATCATGAAACAAAGCACATCACATATTGGGTCCGAATCATCTCATATATATATCAAAAAATGATGACTGTCATGGTACAATATCTGAATTAGTGTATGCATATCAAATCAAGAAGTTTCTATGAAAGGGGATAGCCCTAGTGCCTGCTTGACTCACCCCTAACTGATGGTTGACCCTCTGCTCTAGGTGGTGCTCTACTCCATTGTAAAAAAATAGGCTGTCTCATTGCCTGGGGAACATCTTTATGATAATGCATGTGGTAATAAGAAGCCCCAGTAACTGCCTCTTTATACAAATGGGTAGACACTGTTTATCCCTGTGATGCAACCATCACTGCCTCAAGCTGTTGCCTCTGCCCAATCTACTCGGCCAACTGTAAGTCCAGTTGCTTCCACAACTAAATATCTTAATCTCTTTGTGTTGTCATGTACTATAGTTGTTGATGCAATTGATCTCTCTCGACGGTGAGGGATTATATCTATTCTTGTGGCTATGCATCTTGTTGTATAGGTGGAAGAGGTGGTGATACCCCCAAAACCTATCCATCATGCTGCCCATCCCATCGCCTTGGGTCCCGGTGACCCTGATATGGTTGCTATCAGTGCTCATAACCTAGCACCTATGCCATGTCCTATTCTAGTTGTTGGCCTCTACCTCGACCCCCATCCCTACCTCCATCCTTGGAACCATCTCAGCCTCAGCCTCTTCCTCAGCCTTTAGGGTATCCCCTCGCTGGATCAATCGGGCGAGTAGGTGGCCTAAACCAAACATCATAAGCATTGGTTGTGCCTACATCTGGAATACCCTGATCATAAGCCCAAGGGTATGCAACAAGCTGTCTAAACCCATCGATTTCCATATAGGGTCAACTTGTGCTCCCCACTGCACTTCCCTCTGGGATCCAACAAATAATGTAGTATAATAATCGGTGGGAACATCCCGAACCTCACCAAACTACCGAGCAACACATTCTATAAAATATTTCTCTATGATTGTATGCTCTCTCACCTATAAATATTAGGTCTTCCAAGTATAATATAGTTGCTTCTGATCATCATACCATGTTGGATGTTGCAACCATGACCTCCATTGGAACAAAGTCATATCATCAATGACATAACACCAATAAGCTAGACCTGTAGGGCTTGTGTGCTAAAGAGTCATTGACACCCTATATCTAAAGACAATGGGCTCATACTCATGAATATCCACCAAAACCACCAAGGGAAACAACACTAAATTGTGCTCATATGCCCAAATATGGAGTAGTATAACACTTGCTATGATGCTCCTTCCCTCTTTTTAGACAACCTCATGCATGCCATGGTCTAATGAAGCTAGGAAAACTAGACCCTAGTCATACATCACACACCTCTTGATCATGCCCTCCCATAGAAACCCTCATCTAAGACTAAGACCCCTAGCCCGTCGGTCTGGGGAAATCACTCCAAAGATCAGTGTAGCTACAAACAATCTAAAGATGGGAACTTTATCTTGATATACATCAAGGTCTATCTGAGAGCTCACTAGAATACTCTGATGTTTGTGTAGAAGGGAGATACATGCATCTATCCTGACATCTGGGTCATAAATGACACGATCGCCATGGATAGGAAATCAAAAAATGCACCACACATCCTCCAATATAAGAGTGGCCTAACCGGTGGGCAGGTGAAATGAGGAGATCTCACTATGCCACCTCTCAATCAACACCGTCATAATAGCAAGGTGGGTTTGAACCTTGAGAAAGAAAGTAATGAAACCTAACCCCAACATCCCGAGATGCTCTACCTCCAAGTCATAAAAATCTCATGCCACTACAAAAATGTCAGACCGATGCTCTCATGACATGAATTGGGGAGGATCCTCCTGTATGCATCACATGCATAGTGTCAATTTTCCAAAAATTCAAAAAATTGATCAAAACATGAGACTTTGCATCCTACAACATCAAAAGTGCTACTGAAATCAATAACATCACTATTCCTAGTGTGCATCACTATATCTAAAAATATGGGTTCGTCTCTATTTGGAAGGTGCATCACCCACCACAAGTGAGTGGCGATAAATCTAAAAATCCCATGCGTCAATATATTAACCCGTGAATCCCTAATCAAAAGTGTCACTAGGGGAAAAAATGGTGGTGCATCACTAGAAAAAAGGTGCATCACTAAAAAGTCAATAGAGATGCTTTCGACACATCAATTGCATTGCTATATAGCACCATGCCTAGAAACCTAATTTTGACCCCTATTAAATGCACCTAAAGTGCAAAAATCAAGACAAGTTTCAAGTCACATACCCGGGGTCCTGCGTTCGCTCGGTGCTATTACTCTCAAACCTGCTCCGCAAGGTGAAGATGATGCATATGGTAAGAAATTTATCCAAGGTGTGAGAGCTCATAAGGAAACAAATCTCTAAATGTTGAATCCAGAAATAAATGGAAAGTGACCCTTCATCACATATTTAAGCCTAAAAATTTAGGGTTTATTGCCCTAATTTGAACCAAAAGCTAGGGTTTTGGCCTGTTTTTCCTATTTCCACCCTGCACAACCTCTTTTGAGTCTTTTTTTGCATTTTTGAGGCCAATTTTGGCATCCCAAGGCCTAATTTAGCATGTGAACCTATATTTTATCTTTGTCAAGATATCAACTCAAAATTCAAACTTTTTGCTTGATTTCTTGAGGGGGTCAGGAACCGGCTTATTCCTTCCACTGGGGTAATAGTGGGGCATCAAAAAATTAAAAAAAAATTTCTTTGATCTGACCAATAGTTTTAATTCAAAAAGTGTCAGTCTTTGAACCAATGTAATGAGTACCTCACTTCAAAGAGGGGAAAATGTAGACACTTAAAAATGTTCTGAATGATATCATGCACTCGAATTAGATATACTAACACCATTTCATCCTAAAACCTATCCTCTTTTCACTTAATTAATTAAATTAGCCTAGCTATTTAATTAATTGCATCATTTTCATCTATTAATCTAATTAATCTAATTAGGTTAATTCCTTCTTTCATGCTAAAATTTCATCCTATTAAATTGAATAAATCAAATGATTTAATTTAACCCCTAAAGTCCTCTTATTTAATCAAATAACCTTAAATTATTTAATTAAATATCATATCACTTTCCCCTTTTTCATTAAATCATTTAGTTAATAAATATCATATAATTCCCCTAATTTACATAATTAAAACATTGTTTTAATTATCAAATTACCCCACTTGCAAGGGAATATTCCAAGAGAATATTCCTTCTTTGCACATTCCTCCAAAAGAGAATATTCCCATGGAATATTATTTTGCACAATTAGTTTGGTTTTAAATAACTAAATATCTAATTTTCCTCACCTATGAGAATATTCTATTTCTTCACTCATTTTAAAAAGGGAATATTCCTTTTTTTTAACAAACTTTCAGCAAGACTTCTTGTGCAAGTTTTGAAAGTGTGTTTGTTTGGATGAATGTAAGCCCTTGATTAAATATCATCTTCCATTCTCAAACCTTGATGGGAATCCATGATCCATGCCTCCATCTTCCTTCCTTTTTGACCATTGATTAGTTTTTTCAATCTTAGCCCTTTATATCTCATTTGTCCTCCTATAGATAAAACATCATTTGGAGACAAATGGATCCATATTTTAAATAGAAAATTTATGTTGTTGAAAATCACTCTCATTTTTCATCCATATTTATCTCTTTTTAGTTTAATATCTTGATCATTGTTAGCTTAGATTTCATTAATGGCTTCCATGGTAACCTAGATGCATCCATTTTGTCATTAGGGTTTGAATATTTTGAGCTTAAAATTCATTTAAAATATCTTTGCATACACCCACATCGATCATCTTAGCTTTTATCATGTTATAATAGATTTATCTTTCATCATGTTAATTTAGCTTTTAAACCATGTTTCCATAGACATCTCTCATTGGTTTCATCGATTCTTTTCAATAGAATCAATCAAAACAAGCCCATTATCCAAGGGATTGGGAAAGGGTCAACATTCCATATCAATGCAACACCACTCCCCCAATAGGATAAGTTTCAATAGATTATAATATGTGTTCTTGAAGCTTTCACATTTTAACATGTTAGTTTTTCTGTGTAGTGAAAATATTTACTCTAAAAATTCAAGAACTAAGTAAATGAAATGAGCAAAGAGACACAACAACACCTCAAGATTAGGCTATGTTGAACACAAATAAAAGAAAGATAATAAAAGAAGAAGATATACCTTCTATTTATGTTGATCCTTGGTTGACCCTTTGATGGTTGATAATGTGCACTCCTTGGATGGAAAGCTTGCAATGATAATGGTGATTGAAGGATTAATGGTGGTGGATGTGTGCAATAATGGCTACAAGAATGAAAATGCAAGTCCTAAGATGCTGAAAAAATGACTAAAATGCTTGAATGGCTTGAGATCATAAGTGTGATAATGAATGAATAAGGTCCCTTAATGAATGAAAATGGGGGTTATTTATAGAAGAAATTGAATTCTCTAGAGGATTCAATGGTCAAGATTGAGCCACCATGGCTGAGATGGAGGGCTATGGTGAGTTGAGAACTCAAAATCCCTCACATATTTCCATGTGGAGGATGAAGTATCCAAAGGAAATGGTGATATGGAAAGGGTACAAATGATGTGGAAAAGGCCATGTGGTCCCAAGGTACTTGAAAGTACCTTGGGATGGGAGAGGATCTCCTCAAAATATAATTCCTTGTCCCCAAATGGGGCTAAAAGTGACAATTGAGGACTTTTAGAAAGTCCACTCTTGTCACCATGGGGATTGGAGAGGGCATTGGAAGAATAAAAGTGAATTTTAAATTCATTTTCTTGGAAGAAACCAAAGGGTAAGACAAGATTCCCCTAAAAGGGGTCTTTGTCAAATGTGTATGATGTGACATTTCAGAGGTCATGGGGAAGAAAAATGCATGGGGGGAATAAGTGTGAATTTTTAATTCACATGGGGAAGAGGTTAACCCAAAAAAGGAAAGTACCGTGAAAGGTTGACTTAAGGACATGCTAGAAAAGGTAAGTGATTAGATTAACGTTGAAGGATTAGAAGATGTTTAGATGGTTAATGATGATTAGGAGCCAACTTGAAAAATTTGGAGGATGTGACACATCCTAATCATGGATTAGGAATGTGCACATCCCTAATGATGGGATTAGGAGATGGATTAGGATAAAGTGTGGATGGGATATAAAGGGAATTAAATAAGTGGGTTATTTATTTAATTCCTTGGAGGAAAGAGATAAAGGGTAAGGTATTTAATCATTTAACTAAATACCTTAAGGGAATTAATTAAATTTGACTAAATGTAAGTGGTAAAATTTAGATGTTTACAATTTTAATGGATTCTTAGTTTAGTTTTAAATTAAATGATCTTATTGGCACTGATGTTTAGTGGCTTAAATACACTTCAAATCCCCATGGAACAATTGTAGTCAACCAATACTAGGTCATCGATCACACAAGGCATTGCTTCTCCATGGATGAATAACAAGTTTTGTAATCCACTAGGACACGACTAATGTAGTAGACCACCCTCTCCTTCTCGAAATCATCATATTGAGCAAAGAAAGCCGTCAAACATACGATGATGTAGCAAGGTAAAGAAAAAAGGTTCTATCCTGCATAACTAGTATTAATAAAGGAGGATTAGACAAATAAGTTTTGATT